>NIPM01000091.1:256205-356540 GCA_002738285.1 Holacanthella duospinosa | reverse complement strand
TTATACGACTCCATTGTTACTAATGTAATGTTTTGTTTCCTTACATACTATAATATAAAATAGTTTAATCTGGCGGTTTCGTTTGTCATGTGTTTACATACTATAATATAAGATAGTGTAATCTGGCGGTTTCGTTTGTTGTCATGTGTTTACTCTGTACTGTCATGGCGTTGGACTTAATCCCATGCATCCCTCCACTACTGNTGGCGTTGGACTTAATCCCATGCATCCCCCCACTACTGACGTAGTGATTAAATCAAATAAATACTGATTGTCTAACCCGCTGCCTAACTTATCAGCTGCTGTCGATTTATTGTATGTTGGCTAAGATCCCTTCACTTTGTGTTTCTACACGAGCATTAAGTCAACTTGGTCGTTTATGAAGAAAATCGAAGAAAGCACAGTAAACTTTAATGTGGAACGTACTGCACATTAGCCCGCCAAATTAATCCGGACCGTAGAAAGTTATTTTCACAGAAAAAAATTGAGACAGCAAATAAATAGCGGGAAGTTCAAAAGTTGGAAGGAACAAAGTTAGATTGTGTTCGAAAGAACAAGAAGAAATTAAATTTCAAGATGCAGAAGAGAGAAAGGAAAAAGTCAACAAATACCCGGGCCTTCTTTCTCCGCCTTTCACCAAAGTCGGTTTGAGTCAGCCGGCAAACAAGTAGTGAATAATAGACGTGAAGTTAGCTGACAAATTTTGAATTATCTTTTTAATTATAGATATTTTAATGTAAAATTCGTCACTCCCGACACCTTGATCTCAATCTAAAAAAACAAGAGATTGACTTTAAGGTGTAGGGAGCATGAAAGAAAATCTAAACTCCACAGCATTAGGGGTTTTTCGTCAAATGCTGCCATGCAAAATTTATTTTTTGTCCTAATAGGTTAACTTGACATTTTAACTACAATTTCCTAATTACCTTTATCGATTCCGGATTAATTTTCCTTTGAAGCAAAATTTTTTATTTGCAAAAATTGTTTAAAACAGAATCATGTTTCTTCTCGTTTACAATTTAGTACCAGGAAAATACCAAAATTAGTCGCGGATTAATTTGCCCCCACAAATATATATTTTGAAAATTTCAAAATACTTTACGAAATGAACTAATACAGTGGTTTCAGCTTAATGTCACTACCCTTTAATGTCACACTTCGCTTATTGTCACCCTGTTGGCTTTCCCCCGGCTAAACTCCATGCTCTCATGTACTAAATACTCTGCCTATTGTCACACCTCCTATTGTCAACTACCGCCTATGGTCATCCCATTTGAAGAGAATGTACCGCACATAAGCACACTTTAATAGCAACTTTCGGTTCTCAGGCCCAGAATATACTCGTGTTTGTTTAAATGGTGTGGGCGGTCAGAGACCCTTGGGGGAACTGTTTCATTAACCTATTTGTTGTATTCTACTTATGCGATCCTCGATCGTGAAAGTTTACTTTTTTTAAAGACTCACCCGCAGTAGCGGGTTTATTCCAACCGCGAGTATGCCAACTTTAGATGGGCACATGGTTAGAATTGAGAAACTTACAGTTTTAATGATAAGCAACATTGGAAGTGGAGAACTTTGAAAAGAAGTACCGATATTTTGGGAGTTTCTGACACGATAAAGTCTCAAAGCCATTTTTCTGGCATATTGAAAAAAAAACTTGCTGATTACTTTAAGAAGTAATTTGTTTTTAGAGTATTCCAAATTCAGGTAATAACTTCAAAAGTTGTAAAATAAATCGAAAAAGGTATTGTATCATAAAATGCGCATCTAAAACCAGAAACTTCGGTTTATGTCACCTATTCTATGAAGTATTAGTCAGTTGCCATTATCTGCTAATATCAACTCCGCCCACTGTCAACCGATTTTTTGGCTCCCTCGGAGGTGACATTAAGCTAAAACCACTGTATTAGTATCACTTGTTTTTTAGTTTAAACCCATATTTGAAACCAGGAAAATGCCAAAATTAGTCACGGATTAATTTTGTCCAACAAAAAATTTGTTTTTTGAAAACCGTAAATTAATTTACGAAATGAATTCATATCACTTGGTCAGAGTTTTAAATACATATTTTGTACCAGGAAACTGCCAAAATTAGTCGCGGATTAATTTGGCCCCCATTTTTTAAATAGTAAAATACTTTCCTACGTAAGAAATCTACGACTAAATTTGTTATTCTCATGTAACTATATATATTTTTCAACTCTTAGTAAGTGATGACCTTTTTTCGAATAGATTTTTGGGATTTTCAAAAAAAAAAATTTATTTATTTATTTTGAGGCCAAGTTAATCCGCCAATAAATTTTGTATTTTTATGGAACCATTAAGTGGTTTTAATTTATTTCGGAATGATTTTTGCGGTTTACAAAACAATTTACGAGGGGCCAAATTAATCGACGACAGCATATAAAAGGTTAGCCAATAACTCGATTTTTTTTTTGAACTCTGGTTGCCGTCCGCTAACCAGATTTTTTACCAAGCATGGGTTGTCAAGGTTAATTAAAAAAAACTTTTAAATTCCACTGAGAATTTTTGTATTAAAAAAAATGCTTGCGTACAATTTAGAAAAAAACTATTTTAAACATTTTTAATCTAATAACTTCAAGTTTCTAGATGAGATCCATAATATCCGTTGGTTCATCCTGTGAGAAACTGTGATATTGTAAATTCTTATTGAAAAATGTCGACCTACATTATTAAATCTTGTCGAAATAATTTTTAGTGTTAATAAAAATACACTAATAAAAATTTAATCAGTAAAATTAATATTGAAATTTAAAACTTATGTCATAATAACATAGTTTGAAATTATACTGGCTGAAGAAGCGTCAGCCAGAAAAAAAAAATTCAAAAAAATAATAGTTATGGTCTAACCTCTTAGAGAACTTTTGGATTTTATTCTTCATAGCAACCTTGTGCTAGCCTCTGTCTGGGCTGGGATATCTTCACAAGGAGTGATTGGGCTTTATTTCTTCCACCAGATCCCAGAGGAAGGGCATTACGGACCATTCTTCCTTCCTGTGAATGTCTCATCAAATGATTACCTGCATATGCTAGAAATTTTTTTAACAACATTTGATGCATCTATATGATTTCCGTAGCAGTGGATCATGCAAGACGGAGCTTTTTCACATTACACCCAAAATGTCAAATTCTGGCTGGACGAACATTTTGGATTAATATAGATTAGAAGAGGTGGAAGAGTTCCGTGTTCCGACTTAACCCCATGCGATTTTAGCCTCAGGGGTTTTATTAAGCAAAAAACCTTTTTTCCTGCTCTTAGGATCTTGCTGGAGCTCCAACAAGCAATTTGCGACTCTTTCAAAGAGGTCGACCTCGAATATTGTCGAAAGGTCTGCAGATCCGTCCCACGCCGACTTCAAGCGTGTATCTTAGCTAACAGAACTCAAGTTTCTAAATCTCATCAAAAAGATTTTTTATTCATTATTTTTGCTATATATTTTTTAATGTGTTTATTCACTGTGTATGAATCAGCGTTCGAAGCCGGATTTGAATTAGGATTTAAATTTGAACTAAATCCGATTTAGATCCAATAATAAAAATCAATCATTCTGATTTATATTCTTATTCATTAAGACCAACTAGGAGCCATTTTACAACACCAACACTGCATCCAAATTCAGATTCCTAGTTTGAGTTTCGTTTTGCGTTAGATGCAGCACTGAGACGCTTTTAGACATCCTATTCCTGATTTCTGACATTCGAAGTATAAAAATTCAATATATCCAAAAATACCATTTAAATAAAATCAATCGTTTTTTATTTTTATGTAAAAAATTCGATTTTTTTAACTCTGGTATGAATGTTTTTTTTTCGATCGATCTGGATCTTTTGTTGGAAGAACAATTATGCCAATGTCTATCTCGATCTTTTGGGTTAAAATAATTCCTTGTCAACCAATTCTTTCGATCTATACCGATCGCAAAAATTTGATGCAGTTAAATTTAAATTGATACATGTTTCATTTCTCACGGCAATGAATAGTAGTTTTATTTTAAATTTTTATTCCAATGAAATATGTGCCATTTTCTGTAATTTTTAGAACATTGAGATCTTTGTTAACAATTTTATGAATCAGCGTTGAATAATTTTAAAAACAAATTATGCATCAGTATGTTACACTGGTTTCGCATCAGAAATTGATGCTATTATTTTCATTGAATAATCTAGGCTAATTATAATCACTTTTGCTTAGAATTAACCAACTATTCGATGGATTAATTCAAAGATGGATCCACACCGGTATGGTATCTTTGATATACTCTTGATGCTACATTGTAATACTTTTTCGTTTCTTATTGTCACATTTCTTATGCATTTTGGATATTTCATGAATAATACTGATAGGTTATTGATGAAATAATCAAAATATAAGTAATTTTTTCCTGGTTAAATAATTTATTTCTCCTCTCAGAGGTGGAACTGGAAATGAAACACTCCGGAGTGTTTATACGTGAATTGAGTAGCTGAGAGCGTCGTGAAAATCGAGTAGACCTGAGACCTGATGTTTCATTCAGCACAAAAAAGTTAAATGAACATTTAATATGAAGAACCCATTTGTTGCCTTACGCTAATAGTAACAAACGCAAAACTACTATGGTCAGCTTTCTGTCTATCAATATACACCCATATAAAAATTAGAAAGGTTATTGAATTATGATATGAAGCATCGTTGAGCAAAATATATGTGGACGAATGGGTGAAAGGCGGTTGTGGTAGAGAATGTTGAGTTTCCCTTGATAGTTTCTAAGTAATTCTCACTCACTAGTTCTAGATTAGTTCTAGACTAGTTAGATTAGCCGATCTCGATCTCGAATATCCTGTGAAAATATGGATCTCGATCTCTTGGTTAAAAGATCGACGACTATCGACCTCGATCTCGATCTCTAGATTGAGAGATCGGTGGAAGTCGATCTCGATCCCGATCTTTCAACCAAAGGTAATATAGCTTTCGATCTCGATCTCGATCTTCCTACCAACGATAGAAAAGATGTCGATCTCGTTCTCGATCTTCTGTTCAACAAAGAAAGTCGATCGCGATCTCGATCTTCTGTTCAACAAAGAAAGTCGATCGCGATCTCGATCTGATCGAAGATCGAATAGTTGCAACTGTGTTCGAAACGCAACATCATCCAGACAAAGAAGAGCGGACGACGGATGACAAGTTTGAAGCACACTAGCCAAGAGGTATAGGTAGGTTATTCGTTATCATTCAATCGTTTCTTTGAGTTTGGATCATTAGAGGAATTTAAATATTAGGTTTAGGTCTGGACCGACCTAATTTTTCTCGACTTTCACACTCTCGGTTTGAGTCTGAGTTTGTTGTAACTTAAGAGGCTAAAATATTAAGTCCAGACCAACATTTGGCTTGATTGGTTGGATGCTTAGATTAACCACCAGTAAAATTTAAGAAAACTAGTTACGATTTTAATACTTTAGATGACCACTGTTTCCTAAACTTCCGGTTTCATAAAAATGATATGCTAAAATTATGAGAATGTTTAAATGTAAATTAGCATCCACAGAAAATGGATTTACTGACTGGTCCTACCTAAACAGCCAGATCGTACTTTCGATTTTTTTCTAAATTCAACCTTTTTTAGACCCAATACTTAATTAATTACTAAAAACATTACGTAATTTACAATTAAAACTAAAACAAATGAAACTAAAACTTAAATATTGCTTATAAACAGAAAAAAAAAAAAAAAAAAAACTCTTGGTTTGGACTTAATCTCAGACCTAAAGTGAGAGAGAATTAGGTCTGGAATTAAGTTTTTGAAAGACGGACTAAGTCTTGAGGAAGGAGAAAGTCCTTCTACGACATATTTGTGGCGCGAATCTCATAATTAGGTCTGGTACAGACCTAAACTTAATATTTAAATTCCTCTATTATCTCTAAAAGTGGTTATGAAATCAACAAAGAGGCCGATTTTGAATTATACCAAAACGCAATAATGCTGAGCTGACCTAATACCGATCCATGCAGAAGTAGTTAGTGTTTTTTGAATTTTTTTTCACACTGCCGCCTCATCTGCCTCAAATATTTTTTTTATTGAATAAGGTTTATATTTTTATGGAGTTATTCTGAATTCTCCCTCCCATGCCTACCCGCTCAATTCACACATATGGTCTCCGGCCTGAATCTATTCCCCTTCACAACGGATTCCACTTTAATAACTGAAATCTCATTATAACTTCAATCAATGAAGAGGTAAGGTGTTTTTATTTGTATTTTTTTCTATTTTGTTAATTTAGGAAGTTTTTGAATTAAATTTGAGTAGGAACAACAGGTTTTACTTTTAATCATCATCGATCCAAGGTAACAATTTTTAATAATTTCCGATTAAAATCTCTAAATTATTGTTTAGAAGTATTAATATATAGTTGGATAGGTGATTGGTGACCTAATTATTAAAAAAATTTAGTTATAATTTTTTTCAAAAATGTAAATATAAATTTTATCAAAATTTGCTCAAGAGTACTGAAAAGGTATTATTTTATTTCTGAAAATTTCAAATAAGAGGATGGGAAAGTCAAAACCTTGTGTAAGAACCTTCAAATAGATAAAATAGTATAAATAACAAACTAGTTCAAATAAATAAAATAGTATAAATAACAAATTAGTTCAAATAAATAAAATAGTTGTAATATCGTATTGCAACTAAATCTACATAATTTCGTAAACTGTAGTGTTCTCCAAGACTCCCAGTTTGGCCGGAGTCAGAGTCATTGACTCTGGGAGTCATGAGTCTGACTCTCTAAATGTTAGGAGTCGACTCTGCCAGTCATGACTGACTCCTTGAATTTTGGGAGTCGACTCACAGTCAGAGTGAGAGTCATGACTCTCGACTCCTAGGTCACATAACACAAAAATGAAAAATAGAGTAGGAAAATCTGAAACTAAATTTTTTTATACGTTTAGTCAAGTTTCCTTGACAACAAGAAACTAAATTAATCACTTTCATCAGGTTGTCATCATAACTTTTTTTAAATATTTCTTTGTAAAAATAACTATAGAAATGGTATTTGCATGTAAATTTTGTTTGCAGCTCCATTGCCATACCTTGGGCCTGGATGACAACCAACATTCACGAAAAAAATTTATAATTTAAAAAAAATTTACGATATATGTTGTACCTGATGAAAGTTTATTTTTTGTCAAGGAACCTTGCGTTAAGTGATATGTGAGAAAAAAAAGTAAAAAAATAGTCCCGTATGCCCATGTTTCAAAAGCGTCATGACTCCCAAGTCTGGGAGTCGACTCCCAGAGTCATGACTCTGACTCCCAAAACCCNAAAAAAAAGTAAAAAAATAGTCCCATATGCCCATGTTTCAAAAGCGTCATGACTCCCAAGTCTGGGAGTCGACTCCCAGAGTCATGACTCTGACTCCCAAAACCCTTGGCGTCAGAGTCATCAGATGACTTCCGACTCCCAAAAACCCTGGGAGTCAGAGTCATTAGAGTCAGAGTCAGAGTGAGTCATAACTCCGGAGTCAGAGTCATGGAGAACACCAGTAAACTGTTTTCTGAAAATCGACCTATTTTCGAAAATTATTTATATGCTCGACTGTACCATGGCGATTATAAGCCTAACAGTAACTTTTAGTGTATAGGTTAAATATATTTTGATTTGAGGTTCGATGGCAAAGGAGTGTTATAAAAACAAAAAACACCAACTATTTCTGCATGGATCGGTAAAAACTGACCATGCTACAAGACGAAATTTGTCAGTCTGTCCTCGGTTAGCATTTTTGTCAACATTATTGTATAGCCCTCAAAATCGGCACCTTAATTTAATTTAATAAAATAAAATAAAAATTTGATTTGAATTTCGCGCCAATTTACTTTTCCGCTACGAAACATTTTTCTAAAAAAATGTGAAAGCTTGCTTTCACCGTAACTAAAAAACTGTAGACACCCTGTATGTTGTTGCTTGCAATAAGCTGGCTCTATAGTTGCCTTTCCCCGACCGTGCTTCGAGGAAAGTGCGGTGTGGTTAAAAAATTTCAATGACACAATCAGTTTTTTCCAAGGCAACTGCATTCAAATAGGTACTGAATGTTTTGAACCACACCGCACTTTCCTCGAAGCACGATGGGGGAAAGGCAACTCTAGTTTCAGCTATAGTGTGAAAAAATGACGTCTTGCTTTCTAGGGTGCAAGAAAACATTAACCACCCTGTACTAGTCGTTCAGGATTAGCCAAACTTTTGAATGTCGTAGAACCAGGATTGTCAAATATTAATTCAATGATTTTTCAGTTGTAAATTGTGTCTCGATAAATTAGTGAAAGGGGTCTACTTTTGTTTCCACAAAGTAACAATTTTTTGAAAATTTAAGACCACCAAATCAAATTTTCTTTTGTTACGATATAAGTTTGATTAACACTGAATGTACAATTTGTTTCAATTTTCACTCGCTATTATGTTAGTACAGAGAATTAAAGAAGAAAAAACGACTTTAGCGTGAAACATGATGTAGAGTTAGATATATTATTTTATTTGTAGGATCCAGTTAAATTAGTTCATGCATTTTGATTTCCTTTATTGCAAACAAAATATTTACTTGAAACTATTTGAAAAAAAAAAATAAATAAAAAGAGCTTTATTTTCTGGTGTCCCCTTGTCGTAAAAGTGTATAATAAAAATATGAATTGCATCCGTTCAAAAAGTTATGTGTCGAGACTGAAAGTGAATAAACTTAAGGAGATTAATAGTTGATAAGGAAAGCCTATTTCTCTCTTCCACGTACTTTCTCTTTCGGGGCAAGACCATTTCGTTAAAAAATATAAATAAGACTCGCGGTTATTTGGATTTGACCAATAATCATGCTCAAGCCATTCCTTTGCTTGATTATCAGCACATTCATTGATTTTAAACAGTTCGTCCTTTCTTCCATTTTTCTCTGAATGGAGATTTGAAAATTGCAAAAAAAAACTAGAAAATTTCATGTATATTTCATGGAAATGGAAGGCCTCTACAACTAATTTTTAAATAAGTTTTTTACTTATTCACCCTAGTGTTGCTGAATATCTTTCAAATATTTCTGTAAAATCCAAAACAATGAAAATTGAGAGTATTTCATTTTGCGTAAATAAATGTTTCCTGGAAAAATAGAATACGTAAAGAGATTGGGAAAAATTAGAATTACATTACACATTACGTAATAGGAACTGAATTACATTTGAAACGCTGTGATTGTGATGTAATTTAAAAATATCAATTTTAAGTAATTGATGCTATTTGTCCTTAGATTAGAATAATTAGAATTATAAAGTACAAACTCTTTTCGTCTATTTTGACATAATAAGCATATTAATTTATTTTAATTTCATTAAAAAAAAATAAATAATTTCTGTTGGGTAGCTTATAAGAAGTGAATAAGGAGTTTTATTTCCAAATATAAACTTATGTTTATTGCCTTTTGAGTCTCGAAAACCTAATGAAGTATTAAATTAATGTGAACAAAGCTTTCCGTTCTCCATGTTAAAAGTAATGGAGATGTTTTGTTTAATCTATTTCATGCATGATTTTGTGGGAATATTGTTAAATTTGTATGATGCAGTAGATGTCTAACGAGCCTCGAGATTTATATTATGAACCTAATGTATATAAATATGCGCNTTAATCTATTTCATGCATGATTTTGTGGGAATATTGTTAAATTTGTATGATGCAGTAGATGTCTAACGAGCCTCGAGATTTATATTATGAACCTAATGTTCGACTGTATTTGCGAAAGAGGGTAAGAGAAGAATGTATGAAAAGTTCAATTGAGGCAATCAAGCCCTTGAGTTGAAAAGAAAGTGTAGTTGAATGGGAGAGTTTCTCAACTTTATCCGTCCTCCCACGACTACTTTCTCTACTTTCTCTACTTTCTCTACTTCTCAACCACGCCAAGGAAAAACTTAGAAAAAAAACACAAGGAAAAGAATAAAGTTATTGGAGCTAATAAGGCATGCCTTTAAATTTACGGTCTGCTCCTCAACTTTATGTTCCTCACCTTTACTAACTTTAGTCAAAGTATACCACCCTCCCGAAAAAAGTATCCAAACCACAAATTAGACTCTACGTTTGGAGAAACTTTACTAGCCCAATAAATAACGAGCTAGAGTCAGTCAACCTTAGAAAAAAAAACTTTTTCTGCAACAATCTCTGTCCACCTTCTCTCTTCTACTTGGCTTGGCGGTCAATATTAAATGCAACTCCGATCCTCTACGCAGCCTTATAGATTTTTCTACAGTTTTTAAACTTTCAATTTACCATGTTTTGGATCGTTTCACTTGAATTTTATTAAGTCTGCTTCATTCTTCTCAAAAATATCCTTCTAATCAGAAGAATAAGGGATGAGAAGGAAATGAAGTGTGAGTGAAATTAAAATGAAAGGGGAAAGAGAAATTTTGAGCTTGACTTGGTCCACCGCACCGGTGAAAGGGAGACAGAGCCTTGAAAACAAACTCACATCAACTCATTCAGAATATCCTTGAGATATGAAAAATCCCGAAAGGGGAGCTTAGTATCCTTACTGGAAGTGCCTTGACTATACTTGAGTTCAACTTCCTTCCCTCGTTCTTCATTAAATTACTCTAAGAAAAGAAGTCATTTCATTAATATGCATTAATTGACAGAGACTGAGAAGGATGAGGCTTTTGATTTTAAAACACGTGTAGCCATCACCATGAGATCAAATCAATTCAAGAGTCGTGCCAAACGAACGGTCTAATGCAGATTCGAGATGATCAAACAAACGCACCACCACTTATCCATTAACCTTCTGCAAACAACAAAGTCCATCCATATTCATATCCACGCAAACAAGAGACTCGTCTCACTGTTTATTCTTAACTTGGAATAGAATTATACTCAACTGCTTCGAGTTAAGATAAATTCATAAAGTCTGACCTATCTTACAAGTCAAGGTGCCTTGACAACAGAGATTCTTGATGATTCTGAATCTGGTTATATAGTTATTCCCTTTCCCATTGTTTTCTCAATCATATCAGTACTGATATTCCACAACTTCATTGTCAACTCCACATCGTTAGTTTTAGAACTCGGCTGAGACAACCAGCAGTTATTCATGTATTGTCCAGAAACACCTTCAAGTTCCTCTGCTGTTGCCGCCCATATTGTTGTTGCAGAAGCTTGTTGCTGAAAAATTAATTCGATAACCAATTGGATTCATACTTTTCCAAAAAATTCCCTTACCATTGATTTCGTAAATGGCCTCAAAAGAAAGAACAACAGTCTGTAAAACCACCACTGTCGAGAAATATCAGTTGAGCACATGTTGCCAGGGTGCAGCGAATTTATAGTAGCTCCATAACTTGACCAACGACGATTCAATTCATAGGCACAGAGGACATTACATAGTTTGCTGTCATTGTAGGCCATAAACGGAACGAATCCCTTTGATGTTTTTGGTGACAAATAATCCCAACTAATATTCTGTCCCTTGAGGAAGGAGAACCTGTTCACAGAGTAAACAAATCATTTAGACGATACACCAATTAGAAGATTTAGTGGCAGTTGATGCGGATGGAAATGCTTACCTATGGGATTCGGATGAAAGGAAAATTATCCGAGAAGATGACCGAGCAGTAATCAAGGGTTTCAAAAGTAATGTGAAATAAAACTGAGCCAAATGATTTACTTGGAATGTTTGTTCGTAATTATCTTCAGTTAGTTCGAATGGTGCAGCAAATATTCCAGCGTTGAGAATTAAAATGTCAACAGCTCTGAATTAAATCAAATTGCGCTAAAAAATCAGTTATTGTCCTTTATGATTTTGTATTTTACACATATTTCATCCGGATATTATTGGCACAATTCCGAACACTATTGAGAGAACAGAGGTTCAATTCATAGTATTCACACTTAGCCTGCGGTTTCTCAGCTGCGATTCTTTCTATGGCGGCAGTCGTAGAATCCTTTGATCTACAGGCAAAAATCACCTCACAGCCATGCAAAATCAATGAGCGAGCAGTTTCAAAACCTGTAAGTTGTTTCGAATTTAAGTCATTGATAAAAATAATTAAGAGTCTAGAAGTACTAACCAATGCCAGTATTGCAGCCAGTAATAACTGCAACTTTATTAGTTAAATCTACTCCTTTTAAAATTTGAAGAGATGTTGATGAAGCATCAAATTTCTGAGTAAAATCGTAAAGGGAATCTTTAGGTTCCCTGGAAAATGCCAAGCGCGGATCTGTTGTCGTTTCCTTCCCTGTTGATTCTTCATAAAATAAATCAACACCGTCATCATCTACTTTCCGTGTCCAGCCGTAAGGGAGACCTTTAGAAATTAGCAGATTGGTTCAGTAAAATTTGTGGGTTTGGTATTATGTGACATTACAACTAACTTTTTGGCACTACTTTCCTTTTTCCAGAGTTGGGATGTGTCCATTGAGTCGTTTCCTGAATATGGCTATAAATATTGAAAACAATTATCTCATAGATCAGACTTAAGACTTATTATCAGTGTTCGGCACCCCAGTCACCCGTCCCCGTCTTTGTTTAAAAAATTTTTTCCCCCATCCCGTCCCGTCCACGTCTTTGCTTAAAAAATTTTTACCCCGTCCCGTCCCATCCCCGTCTTTGCTTAAAAAAATTTTTTTCTCCTCTTCTCATAATAAAAGGCTTTCCCGTCCCCGTCCCGTCCCCGTCTTTGCTTAAAAAAATTTTTCCCCGTCTTTCCTTAAAAAAAATTTCCCCGTTTCGTCCCGTCCCCGTCTTCTCATAATAAAAGGCTTCCCCGTCCCCGTCCCGTCCCAANAAAAGGCTTCCCCGTCCCCGTCCCGTCCTCGACCCGTCCCCGTCCTATGAAAAAATTTTTTCTACCCGTCCCGTAATTATGGATTTTAGTGTACTAAATTGAAATTGTGCATTTTGCCTATTTTCGAAATCAAAATTTTGATTTTGAGCTCCTTGCAATTATAAATTTCTATTTGGATCAGCTTGGGGTACTAAATTTCGATTTTAATTTCAAGTCAAAAACTATATGGAGTTTGATTTTGATTTCGTATTGGCTAGATTTGAATTTCGATTTTGAGTTGTACAAAAAAATGAATTTCAATTTCGATTCGGTAGACAAAGTTGATTTCCGTTTCGATTTTGATTTCTATTTCGAATACCAAGATGATTTCAAAAATCGAACTTCAATTTTCATACAAATCGAAATCCAAACTAGATAATAGAACTAGAAATTCATACCTTTTCAGTCGAACGAAATCGAACCCTATGACTTTTCAGACTCTGGAAATCGAAACCGATAACGTTTCAGCCTCGAAATCGAAACCAATAACATTCTAAGGTCTCCAAATCAAAATCGAAACGTTTATATTAGTGAGCTCTAATAATTGAAATTTCGATTTCCAATGAAGCTAAGTTGGAAGTCTGTGCCTGAATAATACCCGTCTTTTAAAAAGAAATGTCTTCACCCGTCCCCGTCTTTCGTAAAAAACCGTCTTACCCTTGTTTCATACTAAACATCCTCACCCGTCCCCGTCTTTCCCAAATAATCGACTCACCCGTCCCCGTCTTTTCCAAATAATCGACTCACCCGTCCCCGTCTTTCTCAAAAATTCGGCTCACCCGTCCCCGTCTTTCCAAAATAATCAACTCACCCATCCCCGTCTTTCTCAAAAATTCGACTCACCCGTCCCCGTTCCCGTCTTTTCAAAATAATCAACTCACCCGTCCCCGTCTTTTGAGAGAAGAAAGGGTCCTCGTCCCCGTCCAAACCCGTCCGGGTGGGGACGGGATGCCGAACACTGCTTATTATCAGTGATACTTTTAAGACAAGAGTAAAGTTTACCTTGCATAGTAAACTCTTCCGTCATCGTTAACACGTTCTTCCCACCCTGGAGGCAACTCATCTTCGCTGTCAGTGTCACCCAGGTAAGCAGCCATTTTGCTTTGGTTAGTTTTTGTTAGGTACCGATTGAGTATTAAGTCCCAAGCGTCTTTTCTGCGCAACGCGAGAAAGTTTGAAAAAATTAAGATCTTGGATTTTGAGTTGGACTAAAAACTAATTTGAACAACCATAATCTGATGCAAAGTTGGGCACAGATATTAAGTAGTTGAATTTGAAATTGTGAAATTGTACTTTTGAGAATTGCCATGTTATTCAATTTTTCATCCTGATTCTGAATGTAATATTGGTTAACGAGGCTGAGACCCTTAAGGGTCATTCATGAGTACAAAGTTCATTGAAACTTCCATTCCAACTCAGAATTAGAATTTAATTTGAATTCTCATGGAGGTCCCAAGTTAAAATGAAATCATCATTACGAGTCCAATAATTCAGTAATTATTTTTAGATTCCTCCATACCCAATAAAAATAATGGTGACTAGTTGTTCAATATGGACTATTGCATGCGCAGTGGACATTTACATATGCGCAGTAAGCATTCATATATGCGCAGTGGGTTTTTATTTATGTGCAATGTACTTTTGTATGCGCAGTGGGTATTTATATATGCGAAATGAACTTTTGCATGCGCAATGGACATTTCCATATGCGCAGTGAGCATATATATATTCGCAATGGATTTCTGCATGCGCAGTGGGTATTAACATATGCGCAATGAGCATTTATATAAAGACGCTATTCGCATGCGAAAGTCAACTACGCGTATGTAAATTTCACTGCGCATGCGAAAGTCCATTGCGCATACATTAATTTCCACTGCGCATATATAAAGGCCCACTGCGCATGCGAAACTCCATTGCTCATAAGTTAATTCCCACTGCGCATACGAAACTCCATGACGAATATATAATTTCTCCCTGCGCATATTTCTGCCTTTTTTAATTTATTCAAGTTGAGTTAAAGAAAGGAAAACCTAAAGTAACTAATTGTACTCACAATAATTCTCTAGTTGACCTTAAGTCCTCCTTACTTTAATTCAAATTTAATAAATTAACAAAACCAAAAATAATATCAAGTGAACTTAAGTCTGGCACAATCAAACACTGAATGAAAGAGTAGGATGGAAATAAAAAAAATTCCGTTTCCCATAGCGGTTTTATTGGAGTGAACAACTCTGCGAGTAGGAAATTAACGAAACAAGCAGCAGAGCAAAAGACTTTTTCTCAGACTCATGTTATCAATTCAAAGTCAGATTTGTTATTATCCTCAAAGTTTCGCGTTGCGCAGAAAAGACGCTTGGGACTTAATACTCAATCACCACAAAATCCACCCGTGATTAAATCTCACCAGACACCACCAGAATCAAGATACCCGATTTCGACCTCCAACACCGACCACGAAAAAACACACCCCAGAGAGCAGTGCAGTTTGCTTATAAAATAACCCACTGACCAAATTAACCTATACTGAGTGAGGTTTTGGATAAGTGCCGGCCTCGTCAATTATCCGATGCAAACATCTAATCTAACCCTAAAAATCGAAACCTAACACTAGCAACCTAAACCTAACCTAACAACTTAAACCTAACATTACAACCTAAACCTATCCCCTGTTGGGGTATATCCTTGGTGGGTATCGAAAAATTTCTATTTTTGAAAATTCTTTTTACTGGAATTTTGCATTTATCAACGAATCATGACATTTGAAGACGTTATACAGTAAACCTCGGATAAGCCGGATATAAAGGGACCGGAAAATATGGTTCGTGGTAACCGACGTTCGGCTTAAGCGTAAGCCGAACATACAACTTGGGGAATAATTTGTTCGTCTTAGCCGAGGTAGTTTTAATTTACCATTACTTTATAATAGTAAGTTGTTGTGGAGACTAAAAATGACTAAAAATATATCATTGGTTCATTTTCTGTCGAATTTCAATGTTTGAAAAGTCATTCAAAAGAAGTTATTCGTTAAATTTTGTAAGAAAAAGGTGAAGATTCTTTAAAAATTGATCAATTAATTGGTATTCGTGTTAACCAAGGTAAAAAAGCATGTGACTTATGGACTGGGACCACGGAAAGGCGTTCGTGGTAGCCGAGGGTTCGGCTTAACCGAGTTTGGCTTAGCCGTTCCATTTATACACAAATTCCCTATCTCAGGGCGCGGACCGGACCAAGTGGTTCGTGGTAACCGAGGGTCCGTGGTAACCGAAGTCGGCTTATCCGACGTTTACTGTAGACAGTTTAAAAAAAAAGTTATTTAAATTCATGTTTAAAAAATTATCAGTTAAAAATTTAAAACCTGAATATTTTTGAAAATCAATTACAGATAGGTCCAGCTGTAGCGGATCTGGCTGGAGATATAAAAATTTACTATTTGCAAGACGGAGCACCTGCCCACTGGTCACGTGAAGTCAGAGAATATTTGGACGCTTCGTTTCCTGGCCGGTGGGTCGGGCGTGGTGGCCCCATTGATTGGCCGGCGAGATCACCGGATTTGACTCCAACGAATTTTTTCGCATGTGGTTATGTCAAAGACTTAGTCTTCCGGCAGCAGTGTTACGACATCGAAGAATTAAAAGCAAAAATTGTGACTGTTTTTGAAAATATTCATATCCACATGTTTCAGAACAGTGAAAGAGAATTTTACAACCGCCTGGGATACTGTTTAGCAGAACAGGGTCGACATTTTGAACAGTTACTGTAATTATTTTCTAGAAGCTTCATTTCAGATAATAAAAGTTAATTTAGTTGCTTTCATGGTAATATCTCTTCGAATTAAAATCTAGAAAAAAAAACGTGAAATATAAAATGTTGAAAAGAGGTGAAAGCAGAATGTATTTATACTTAATGTCATTTGTCCTTCATTCGAATGAAATGCAGTATGATTGATGAATTTTGTAACAAATTTAGCAATCTAATTTACCTTGACAATTAACATTTTTGCAAAATTTGTTGCAAAATTTATCAATCATACTGCATTTCATTCGAATGAAGGAAGAATGACATTAAGTATAAATCGGATGTAAGTTATGACCGATCATCACTGTTGGAAAGTAATTTAACGAAATCGCCATGGCGTTGACTTTTTGTTTATGGGAGGTTTGAAAGAAATTCACTTGTATNAATTTGTTGCAAAATTCATCAATCATACTGCATTTCATTCGAATGAAGGAAGAATGACATTAAGTATAAATCGGAAGTAAGTTATGACCGATCATCACTGTTAGAAAGTAATTTAACGAAATCGCCATGGCGTTGACTTTTTGTTTATGGGAGGTTTGAAAGAAATTCACTTGTATNGGAAAGTAATTTAACGAAATCGCCATGGCGTTGACTTTTTGTTTATGGGAGGTTTGAAAGAAATTCACTTGTATTTACAAAATATACAGTGCGTCTTTTCCAAAATACCTCAACTATAAAATAATTTTTCAAAAAAACAATCGAAATCAACAAAAACTATGTGGGGTTTCTATGCAATTTAATTAATCTTACGTAGACACCATAATAACTACAGGGAAAACTCTAATTCGATTTACGTAAAAAGTTAATTTTCTTCAATTGAAAGAAAAATTATTTCTTTGTTTGTGCCGTCTCTCCCATCATGGTCACCAGTGTTTTTGAAAAATTCCATGGTAACCATTTGATCGACTGAGGCGTTTTGGAAAAGATGCACTGTATATCAAAAAGTTATTATAAAGTGTTCTGTTGTAAATTATTGTTTTTTGTACATGTGTCACATGCATGCAAAGTTGCGCAAACAAATTTTTTCTTCGTTTGGGCCAAGGTACACGGTAATTTCATGTAGAAGTTACGCGCAAAACTGCAATTGACTTTTACAGTTTCTGCCGTGAGGTTTATGTTGTTGCGCAGGCTCACGATGAGGCTCAAATTTGGGTCCGCATGATATTGTGGAGGTTGACGAAGCTGACATCTTCACTTAGAAATACCACAGGTCTTTGGATAGAAATACCACGGAGAATCCTCTTTGGATTTTTGGTTTTTGGGACACCCCCTAAGGATATACACCAAACTCCTATCCTGTGACAACCTAAATCTAACCTAGCAATTGGCTGTGGTAATGGACAATAGTTACTAGTCTATTACTACAACCTATGATAGGTTTAGGTTATTATATTAAATTTAGGTTAGAGTAGGTTTTAGTTGTCAGATTAGTTCTAGGTTGTACGCTTAGTTAGGTTAGGTTTAGGTTGTTAGCTTACGTCAGGTGTTTGCTTAGGATAATTATCCAAAACTTAACTCAGTATATAGTTAAATTTGGTCAGTGTGTTATCTTATAAGCGAACTGCACTGCTTCATCGGCTGTCGTGTTTTTTCGTGGTAGGTGTTGGGGTTCGAGATCGGAGATCTTGACTGGTCCTTTCTGACACCTGACAGGCTACACTTAAACGGGATTTAAACCCCAAAAAACTATTAATTAATAGTGATACGTACCATGGTTAATAACCCATTGTAGCCGATTAATAAAACATGGTGGTGACGTCATACCAGGGTTTTAAATCCTAAACCATATGTTAAAACATATGGTATTTCAGTGTAATTGCGCTCGTGACCTAGTCACCCTTGACCTCTGGGGAATGTTCCAAACGAAAATTTAAGCGTTTATCTTCAACTTTGTTGTTGCAAAACTTTAAAAAACCTCTCCGTTCCAGAGATATTCGAGTTTGAAAAATATACCATGAAAGGTCATATTTTCATGAAATGCGTCTGCCCGTCTGTTTTGGTTATTGAAACTACCTATCCAAAAGTATTTATGCAAGTACTTTTAAAATTAACTATATCATAATTGTTACAATAATAAATGTTTGAAAAATTATTTTGTCCAATTTATCAAATGGATACGCTTAAAATTTAAGCTTCGAAATAAGGCCACAATATATGGGGTAGTAATTAACTTTGCTGAGGATATTAATTGTTTAGATGATTTATAGCTGAATTTGCATTTAAGTTACGTCGTTGGTGATGAAGAAAATGATTACTAAGTAATTACACGAATGTGTTAGTTACCAGTTGTCAACTATACATTTATTACATCGAGAAACTGACGCATAAAATTCTAATTTCAAATCATTTCAACGTAAATCGTCTGAATAAAGTATGAGAACAATCTCTTCTTAGTAGTTAGAAGTTATCGTTTTAGCCACGAGTGGACCACGCGGCTTTAACCAATAACATAACAATTAACACTGCAAATGCAGGAGGGTATTCTTGAATTTGTTTAAAGTTGTTAAGTTTAACAAAGGCGAATGGAATTGCCTCAAGGATTAGTTGATATAGCTGATATTGATGCATGGAAACAACAACTAGTTAAGATCCAATATGTGAAGAAATTCTGTGTTGATTAAATATTACTTTGTTTCAAAATATGCATTCAAGTTTTTCGCATTTTGAAAAATGTTGAAACTAAACTTATGAACACGAATTCGGATTACTGTAATCTTCAAAAAAAATTTTTTCATTCACAAAAGTAATTTTTTCTCATACAATTTGTTCGCGGTTATTATACTTCAGCTCCATTTTCCAACGCATTGTTTCTTATGGTTTCAATGCTTTCATTTATTTCAAACTCGAATATCTCTGGAACGGAGATGTTTTTTAAAGTTCTGCAACGACAAAGTTGAAGATAAACGCTCAAATTTTCGTTTGGAACATTCCCCAGAGGTAACCAGGTTACGAGCGCAATTACACTGAAATACCATATGTTTTAACATATGGTTTAGGATTTAAAACCCTGGTGTGACGTCATCACCATGTTTTATTAATCGGCTACAATGGGTTATTAACCACGGTACGTACCACTATTAATTAATANGGTTACGAGCGCAATTACACTGAAATACCATATGTTTTAACATATGGTTTAGGATTTAAAACCCTGGTATGACGTCATCACCATGTTTTATTAATCGGCTACAATGGGTTATTAACCACGGTACGTACCACTATTAATTAATAGTTTTTTGGGGTTTAAATCCCGTTTACGTTCAGACTGACTGATTTAAATTTTGTAAGTTTGGATTATAGTCTAGTTTAGTCAAAGGTCGGCGGCTAACCCTCTACAATCCCCCCTCTTTTTGCTCCGGCTCGCACTCCCAAAAAATATTTTGGCCTTGCTCTTCAATTCTTAAAATTATTTTAGTCTCGCTCCGCTCTTGCTGCCTAAAAATATTGCGATCTCGCTCTCGCTCCGTTCTCTCTCACAATTCGCTCGCGCAGTCGCTCCTTAAACATAAAGCCGATTTGCTCCGTTGTTACTCTCGCCCCCAAAAATTTAATTGTCATCCCTCTTCGCTCCTCCTCCCAAATTTATCTTCATCCATTCCATTCTGGTTCCAATAAGTTTTACCCGCTTCGCTTACGCTTTCAATATTTTTACACCATACGCTTCGCTGTTGCTCTCGCTCCAAAATTTCATCCGTTCTGCTCTGGGTCTTGCCGACGACTTTTGTATACGCAGTTGGCGTCTACATGAGCAGTACACATTGTAGGTTTGTAGTGGACCTATGCATGGGTAGTACGAATTTTATGCACAAAGGGAATTTACTAGCGCAGTACGAATAGAATATGCGAAGAGGATATTTATGTGCGCATTAAACGTATGCAGTGGAGATTTTAAGTTGCAGTATATGTAGTCCATAGATGACAATACATAAAGTCTGGTAATCAAAATCCATACTCCCAAAATGCTGTTGAAGTTAAAAATTTTTTGCACATGGTTTTTTCATTTGCAAAAAAGTATACATGCGGGGTAACCGCGAATGTAAAGCGTGTTTGAAGGACAATAAAAAAACAGTTTTACAAGGTCACCTTGTCGAAATTCTCATGGTCACGCCCTAAATTCATACTTTTAATTGTGAAACATTTTTCCTCACTTTGCAGCATACAGTGGCGTAAAATCGCACAATTTGAACCAATCTCATTCAGTAGAAACAAGAACACATAACTTGAATCAATAATAGATTATTTTGAAAAATGTGGCTTAAGGTTTAGGAAAAGCAGTTGAGCATATGCAGTTGTAGCCTAAATAACAAAAAAAAGACAAATTAAAGCGTATTAATTATAATTGAAGTTAAAAACTTACATGAAATTTTGTTAACCTTCATACAGCCAATTCAGAAACGAATGCAGTAGTTTTTTTTTTTTTGAGTTATGTGATGGTGGTGAAAAAAAAGTACTGCATTCGTTTCTGAATTGGCTGTACATAAGAAAAACAGGAAGCCAAACAACAACAGCAACAAAACGCCCACAAAAATTATAAGTATAGTATTGAAGCTGTTCAAAATAATTTAATTTAAAATAAACATAGATGAGGTCGTATGATTTGCGCAAAAGATAGTCATAAAAATTTTTTTCAGTTGTTACCATGTCACTTCAGCCATGTGCACACATGGGCGTTTGAGGTTCGAATAAATTTCATCGAACCCCGAACCGAACGAACATTGTTCGATACGGGTTCGGTTCGGGTTCTATATTTTTTAATTGTTACGGGTTCGGCTCGGTTCGACAGGGTCTAGATTCGGTTCGGGTTCGGTGCGGCCTTAAATTTTTGTATTTAGGAATCGGTTCGCTTCGGTTCGTAGCTGAACCTGGTTCGGTTCGGTTTGGGAAGTTCGGCGAACCTGAATGTTTGGATATTAAATGGGGCAAGGTTCGGGTTCGGGTTCGGTTCGGTGCGGGTTCGGTTCGAGAGAGTAAAATATTAAAGTAGAGTCAGGTTCGGTTCGGTTCGACAAAGTCGAGGTTCGGTGCGCTAAAGTAAAATTTGAAGTTGGTTCGGGTTCGGCTCGGTTCGGGTACGGTGCTGCAAAAATTGTTTGAACTAGGTTCGGGTTCGGAAGGTTCGGCGAACCTCAAACGCCTATGTGTGGTCATGTGTCAAACAAAAAAAAACAACAATTTGATGGTTGCGCCCGAAGGAAATCCGTCTAACCTTTTTTCTAAACATGGCAAATCACATTTAAAATGAGTTTAAATAGGTTGTTATGAATTCGAGCACTAGATAAGACAGTCAAAGAAATTTTCAAAGTTTTAAACATCGGTTGAGCCATATGTAAAAAAAAACAATTTCATGATTGCGCCTGAAGTGAATCTTTCTGAACTTCTTCTAAATATGTAAAATCACGAATGATTTGAAATAGGTCGTATAAATTCTCACAGTCAAACATTTTTCCGAAGTTGTTTCAATGTCATACCATTTGACAAAAATTTCGAAAGTCCCGCTCGGAGATATACTGTCTAGAATCACTTTATAGGAACTTCCCAATTCACCTGAGGAAGAAAAAAAAAATCAGTTTAACGCACTTTTTTGTAAGAAATTTAATTCGTTATTGACGTAAGAATTTGCATAAAAGGTTGGAGATAATTTTTGCATGCTTTACTTCTTCACTAAAGTGGAATTTCCATCATGGGACTAAGAGAAAGTGTGGGTTCAATTAGAAATTCGTTTTTACAATAAAAATATTTTCTCGAGCAAAATTGAGTTGCCGAGCACAAAGTCAATTTTACTCATCATTAGTACCTTTCATTTAGTGCTGTAGAAACCTTAATATTCGTGAAATGTATTTTTTATTTCAAAACTTTCGTTTAAAAAATTAATTGTGATCGATGTTACCACCGAATAGGTCGTCAGGTTATCGACCTCATTTTAGCTTTGGGAACTTTTAAAATGTTGAGATATAATCGAAGAAGACAATTTTGAAGACTTCAACTGAACTCTTCGAATTTTCGAAGCTTCAGCAAAATTACTAGTTAAACGTATTTCTCGCATCGCTTCTTAATAATAACTGATGAGTTTCCAGTGTTGGAAACTTGTGAATAGAATGTATTCAATTCTGGCAATTATGAGACGTTATCGTCAATCATTATTCAAGCTTTTTAAATTATTAAACTTTTCGAAAATGAATAATTAGCCTAAGAGTTGAACTTGTTAACATTTAATTGATTGAGTTTCGCGGCATTTCCGCAAAGTTTTTTCCTATAAAAAATTGACAAAATTTTACTCTGGTGTGCGGTAAAATTTTTGTTTCGCTTTTTACCTTGCTACATACCAATGATGCATACCTTCCTTGTAAAAATGGATAAAATGTCTTTTTTCTACTCGACTCGACACTTTTTACCGTGTACCCGTATGATGTATATTCCACTTAAGTGAAAAAATTCTTGTCATCCCAGAATTTGTTTCTAGTATTATTCGCAGTTTCGGATAGATTTTCCATCTCTACAGATAACATTGTCTACGCAGTAGATTAGGAACATAAAATGCTCGGCCTACCCGTACCGATTTCCGTCCATGCAAGGCTATGACCTCAGGCTCATAATTTTGAGAAATTAGGAGTGTATGAACAAAGAAGATCGTGTTGAGGTATGAGTACTGCTTTATTTTTCGATAAGCTACGTGTATACATATGTACCGGGTGGGTTATCTTTAGTGTCCCTATAGCCGAGGAAAAGATAAGAGCTATACTCATTCTTACACTTTCATATGTTGTAGTCGAATGAAGTCAAGTCTCGGAGNGGGTGGGTTATCTTTAGTGTCCCTATAGCCGAGGAAAAGATAAGAGCTATACTCATTCTTACACTTTCATATGTTGTAGTCGAATGAAGTCAAGTCTCGGAGTTTTTCAACTTGGCTACGCCAGACCCTCACTCTTCTCTTTCCAATCTCATTCGTAGAAAAAAACGGTCGTATGGCGTCGGTCAGCTTATGACTATGGTTTTCGCCATAAACTTCACGTGTTATTCAAACTCAATGGGGTTACATGAGATTCTATTCGGTGACTATCTTGAGGAAAGTATTCTGTGGCGCGAAAATCATAACCCAAATTCAAATTTTTAATAATTGGAATTTTAATTATGATTTTCGCGCCATTGATTTCCTTTCAAGTTAGTCTTCGCATAGAATCTCGCGTAACCCCTTATAGTTTGAATAACATATGAAGTGCATGGTTGAAACAATAGTCATAAGCTGACACACGCCATGAGACAGATTTTTTTTGGAAATAGGATTTCATAGAGAAGAGGGTAAATCTCAGACGCTTAACTTCCCTAAGACTACAACATATAAAAGTGAAAGTATGAGTATAGCCCTTATCTCTTCCTCGGCTATAGGGACACTAAAGATAACCCACCCTGTACAGTGAAGTATGATAATGTCTGGCAGAGAAAGGAGGGTGGTTCTTTCACTTCGTTGCGGCGCTTATCAAAAGAACCCTTTTCCATCAGTATGATGCGCGGGTTACCAACGGTTGTCGGTATTAACTTCATTAGGTTACCCAACGCGCTGCTACAGTTATGAATTTAACATTCCTTGGCTATTCATAACCAGTTCTTCGATAACAATCTAAATGTCTAAAAGGTGGAATTAAAAGTGTAATCTTATATGTGAATGAAAATGAAAATATAATAGACGAAATAGGTGTAAGTACGGCGCTCAACTTTAATTTCAATTTTAAAGTTTTCCGTTTTCCACTTCAAGTGAAAGAACCACCTTCCTTTCTCTGCCAGACATTATCATATTCCACTGTATTTTTATACATAGCTTTTGCAGTTAACACTTTCTCCATTTGTACTTACTTTTGCCCTACTCTGTATAGAGATATTTGTGTGGGTATGAACGGAAAATTTTTTGACAACCAAATACATCTTAGGATGTTCACAGAACCTCAAAATTTTCCAGATCTGGGATAATCCAGAATAAGGATTAGAAATCCGCAATACGTGATCCGTAATCCTGCTAAGTTTTCTTTAAGAAATTAATCCATAATCCTTAATCCTGTGAATGCGGATTATAAATTTTGATCCATAATCTCTAATCCACACTTTCAAATTAATCCAATCGGGATTAATCAATTAATCCAACTGGGTTAAAATCCCGAATTTTTGAAAAACAAAAACAGATTGGAATACATGAGATAGTACTTAAGTCAATTTATGAACTTCACCCTGCACGATGGATGCCAGGAAGCTGTTTTCGCTAAAACAGCTTCACAACTAAATTAAAAACCTCAGTGGATAATGCACAAAAAGTTGAACTATGGGAGAAATTTTGTATTGGAGGCTATAATTCTGCAACAGTCTATTGTTGCGCAAGGACAGTTATAAGTAACATTTCTTTCCAAGGATGGTATTTGTTTTAAATAAGAGATGTTAAATAAACTAAAAGAATTGGAATGTATGAAATATTTTCAACATTAGTTAAAGATTGTTCGCCGCATAGAGATCTAACAATAGGGAATTGTTTCTTAAATTGGACACTTCGCTAGTCTCATCTGCTCAGGTTGAACGTGTTTCATATGGGGGTGTTATTTGAACGCATGAAACAAAATTATCTATATGAATAATGAGACATTTTCAAGGAAAATCAGTAAAAAGGTGAAGGATAAAGCGCTATGAGTTATTATAGAATGTCTACCAAAAAACAAACATGGCTGCCATGCTATATAGTTCTATATATCCCTTCATGGTATGATAGTGCTATTTTCAAATGGAGATGGAGTTCATGTCTCTATGTATATGAGTTCATGTCTCTGTATATGGCGTCGAGTATGCCATGTAGTTCTATATCCCAATAAAGATGGGGGGGGGGGGTTCATGGCATGGTAGTGTTGCTTTTCAATGGAGATGGAGTTTATGTCTCCATGAGTGTGGTATGGAGTTACCGTCTACTCGACACAATGTTTTTTTTATTATTGTTGCTATGAAAAAAAAGATGGCCGTTGTGATATACGTCATCTTCTACAGCTGTGGCTGCCATTAAAGATGGCAACAAGGGGAAAAAATTAATTTGTGGGGTAAATATGAAGTTTTTTTTAGTTATTGATAAGAGTTGAGTTTAGAAAGGTAATGATAATAATCATACTGGTGTTTACTCAAATGGTATTGGGACCCTTAGTTTATTTTTTTTAACTCAAGGGTTCCTGAAAAAAATTTATCAGATGTTTAGTTAATTGACATTAACTTTTGAAAATTAACTCGTACATGTGTGTGTAATATACTAAAATTTTGGTTTTCGTATTTCCTATACGGTAGTATACAGAATTCATGGTATAAACGTTACACTTACCAGATATTTTGGATCCAAGGGAGATAAAAAATTAGTAAAAAATTCCAGATATTTTGTTCTATACGACTGGCTGCTATGATGATGATGATGGAGATGATGGCCGCCATTATATGATTCCATACACACGTTGTGTTTCGTTTCAAGGTCATGCGAGTTTCTCCGCACCTATATTTTGTTTATATAATTTTTATTATATGACTTTTTAGAGTTTACGTTAATATTGGAAGAGTTTGTACTCTTAGGCATTTAGTGCACGTATTTTCCAGTTTCTTTTCTAATATCCCATCTCTCCCGCCCTCTAATTTGCACCTGATGTACTACATGAACTTTTCTTGAAACAAACACGTTCCCATTCATGTTACCAGATGGATCTCAACACTCACTTTATCATTTACGGCTGAGGAATCATCACTCCACATGTTTTCTATATCTCCCCGATGATGAGCGGAATAATATCATCAGTTAATAAAAACTTACTGTCGAGTGTACTATTCTAACAAACCATTGACTGTAAATTTGTTTTCAAATTATTTGGACTGAATTGAAAAAGTTGAAAATTGTTAAATGGATGACGTGAACAATGGAGACGAATTTCCCTCTTCAAGAGGGAGACGTAGGATTTCTCTGGTGAGTATATATTTTAACATTTTCAGCCAGTCTAGCTTATAAGTGTATAATAACAGTTGAAATATTTATTTTCAGATCAAGTGTGCTTATCAAAGGTCTGAGGGATCTGTACGTTCAGCTGTCGCCAGTAAAAAAAATGGCTATTCACACTGAGCTGGTAAGCTATAACACAAAATCTGTATAATAACAAAGCTTAAAATAGATTTTCTCATTTTCAGACTCACGACTGTGCTTATTGTGGACATTCCTTCTTTTCATTGGAACATCATGAGGAGCACTGCCCACAACTAGGATTCGGGCGGGCCAAATTCGTTAGTCCAGACAACTTGGATATTAAACCTTTCCGAGAAGCCAAATTTTCCCTCCGAGGATCTGTTCTAATCTACATTACCCAAATCAATGAAGACGAGTGTATGGTGGCGAGTGCTTTCGAAACAGTCTACCAACCCCTAGTAAGATTATTATCAGCACTGATTGATCATTTTCATGGTATTAGAGTTAGTTTTAGAATATTAGCGGATATGATTGAAGTAACACATAACGTAACCCATAAGAATGATGCAATCGGGTCTCCGTTTATGCCCTTGACTCATTCTAATTTTATTCCCAAGGTTCTCTTAAACTCTTGTAGCTTTATAATTTCTTCACTAAATTTATACCTTTCAAACGGAAGTAATTGGCAAGTATCGCAGTTGAAGGAGCTCTAGGTGCATGTAGGAATTTATAACCCTATCCGAGGGAGGGGATATATTTCGACACCTGCTATATTGTCTGGAAGAAAATCATTGATTAATATTAAAGAGTCGAGGGACTTGTAGATATTGACTTGGTTGAGGAAAAATTTCCAGACATGAGTATAAACGTGTATACACATGTAGGAATGGAAACTGCTGTTCTCAGACCTACCAGGGACCTTAGGCGACATAAAGTCAACTTACTTCTTCTCAGGGACCCGGTTAATGGTGATAATTCTCACTACGTTTGTATTAGGGATTTTTCTTCATTTGANATGAAATTGTTTCCAAAGGAACATTTGGAGGGCTTATTCAGACTACAAAATTAAAGAGTATTTCAAATTCAGAGAGAAACTCTAATTTTGATTTGTCGAAACCTGCTAAAGA
The DNA here is from genome assembly GCA_002738285.1 of Holacanthella duospinosa. NCBI lineage: Eukaryota > Metazoa > Arthropoda > Collembola > Poduromorpha > Neanuridae > Holacanthella > Holacanthella duospinosa. The sequence goes on along the minus strand of NIPM01000091.1, from coordinate 328,822 downwards.
GATTTTGTATGCTGACATTTCAATGAGCTATACAAAATCTTTACTAGGAAGACTACCACATAAAGAAATTTGTCTTATGAGTCAAAAAGAGATTGAATCTTTTAACTTTGCCTCTCCTGACTTTGGATCGGATTGGGGTTATATTTTTGTGGTGGACTTGGTAATTGAGGATGATGCGTTGAGGGAAAAAATCTTAGATTTTCCTTATCCCTACGAGAGGAGGCGTACACGTTTTTCAGAACACGCTGATCACCAGAGGGGACAGTTTGAAGGGGAACGGAAATTTATCGAATCAGAACGGCTTCTACTTTCATTGTATGAAAAAAAGGAACAGGTATATTATTGGACCTTTCTGCATTGGATGATGACCCACGGGGTTAGGCTTGTAAAATGTCACGCGGGAATCAAGTTTAGGGAAGCGAAGATTTTTAAATCATTTGCATCATATAATGCGAGAGCTAGGAATGAGGCAAAGACAAAACTGGATAAGCAAATTCGGAAATACCTTAATAATAACCTTGTGGGAAAACTACTCTCCGACACTTCGTCCTACCCAGACTCAAAGTTTATTTACAGCTCGGTCGAAGCGCGCGATTCTTTGGCCAAAGAAAATTTTGAGAAATTTGAGATTATTAATGAAAAATGTACCCTTTTTCAATTCAAGAAAAAGTCTGTTGTTGATGCTAACCTCAGGCTAATTGGTCTCGTTGTACTTTCAAACGCAAAGGAAAACCTTTACAGAATGGTCTATGACGGTTTTAAAAGCCAATTCTCTGCGTTCTGTCATCTATATACCCACACGGATTCGATCGCAGCAGAGATAGCATGCTTCCGCTCAGACTACATTTTGAATTTAAAGGCACTTTCTTACATGTTTGACTTTAGTAACCTTGAGCGGGATCGTCCCCTCTTTGATGATTCGAACCGAGGTGTACCTGGGCTCCTTAAGCTTCAAGCGGATCGTATTTTAGAATTTTATTCTACTGGAAACAACCAGTATAGTATTAAAATAGACCCTAGTTTTGAAAAGAGAGAAATTGTAAAAGCGGGTGGTATACCCAAGGACTATAGCACTAAGAATCTTAGACATAAAGATTTTAAAAGGATTGTTGAAGAAGGGTCTGTATGTAATAAGATAAGTATCCACACTACCCGTTTCTTGAAAAATGAAATTTTATGTATAGAAACACTTAGGTCAAGTTTAGGGTGTGTAAATATAAGCAGATACTTTGTATCCGAGACTTTGTCTTACCCTTTTGGGGATAAGAGAATCGAAGAATAGTTAAAGGAATCAAAGGGGTTTCTTTGACAATGGAAGATATTAGTTGTAATAAAATTGAAATAAAGCATTTAAAATGAAAAAATTTGAATTGAACCTCACTCGTTTAATTTTTTAATTTTTGAGGAAATGGTGTACGTTGTAGAAACAGGAAATTTTTTCTCCACCGCATTTTCCAGCTGAAATGAAAATTATCGCAAGTGTATTTTATGACTAATTCTCTGTAAATAACTTGTGCTTGAGTTTGTAAATAAACAATTACAAAACTTTTCATTATTTATTAAATCTCTACTAACCATTTTTCTTGATATTTGATTCAATTAAGTAGACTAAAATGGATGAGAATGGGGTAGGTGTATTTGTATTAGAGGTGGAAGAGTACTTGTTATTGGCTGGTTATAGAAATTAGGTCCACGTGGAGTAAGGAAACTGTCTATTAAGCACTAATCTTTGAACGCAGACCTGTCTAAAAAAGATTGTGTACAAGCCTGGCGTTTAGTGGAACTATTTGGTTGAGTTTTACATTTTTTAGTTGACTTTTGAGGCAAAAATATCAAANACCACTCGGGTAAATATTAGAGCCAAAATATATATAGAAGCCTCACCTCAATCTCACTTTGTACCTTATCACATGAAAAGTAGACAGAATAAAAGGATTTTGGTGGAAGTTCAGTGGAACTGGTGTGGAATTCTGGTGGAACTCCGGTGGAAGTCTGGTGGAACTCTGGTGGAACTATGCATATCACATTTGTAAAATGGACTGCTCTGCTTGAGGAAACTAGAGAATAATAAAAACTGCTCTTTGAGAAAGGTGGCGGCAAAGCACAAAAATCATCAAGTTGAAAAAGTTCATTTATTGTACACAAGAGGGCACTGGACGTTCAAAAAACAGGATTAGGAACACACTGTCACATTTCTTTTTAGCTTCAAAATATTGTCAGAATAATCCCTTTGTATAGTTACCCCAATTTCTGACGAGCAGATTAAATTAAATACTGGAATATTGAAAAAGAGACTGGAAAATACGTGTACTAAATGCCTAAGAGTACAAACTCGCACAGTATTAACATAAACTCCAATAAACAAAATATAAGGCCATGACCTTGAAACGAAACACAACACGTGTATGGAATCATATAATGGCGGCCATCATCATCATCATCATCATAGCAGCGACAGTCGTATAGAACAAGATATCTGGAATTTTTTTATTAATTTTTTATCTCCTTTGGATCCAAAATATCTGGTAAGTGTAACGTTTATACCATGAATTCTGTATACTACCGTATAGGAAATACGAAAGCCAAAATTTTGGTATATTACACAAAAGTGTACAAGTTAATTTTCCGGTATCGAGTGTCAAATGTGTTAACACAGGCTTAAAGCCAACACGACTATGAAAATTTTGATGTATCACACATACAGGTACAATTTGATTTTCAAAAGTTAATGTCAATCAACTAGACANGTGTCAAATGTGTTAACACAGGCTTAAAGCCAACACGACTATGAAAATTTTGATGTATCACACATACAGGTACAAGTTGATTTTCAAAAGTTAATGTCAATCAACTAGACATATGATAAACTTTTTCAGAAATTTTGAGTTTAAAAAAAATAAAACTAAGGGTCCCAATACCATTTGAGTAAACACCAGTATGATTATTATCATCCTCTTTCTAAACTCAACTCTTATCAATAACTAAAAAAAACTTCATATTTACTCCATAAATTAATTTTTTCCCTTTGTTAAACGTAATCCTTCATGGCAACCACAACTGTAAAAGATGGCGTATATCACAACGGACATCTTTTTTTCATGGCAACAATAATAAAAGAAACATTGTCGAGTAGACGTAACTCCATACCACACTCATGGAGACATATACTCCATCTCCATTGAAAAGCAACACTACCATGCCATGAACCCCCCATCTTTATTGAGATATAGAACTACATGACATACTCGACGCCATATACAGAGACATGAACTCCTATACACAAAGACATGAACTCCATCTTCATTTGAGAACAACACTATCATACCATGAAAGGATATATAGAACTATATAGCATGGCAGCCATGTTTGTTTTTTGGTGGACCTTTTATACTAACTAACGTAATCCTTCATGGCAACCACAACTGTAAAAGATGACGTATATCACAACGGCCATCTTTTTTTCATGGCAACAATGATAAAAAAAACATTGTGTCGAGTAGACGTAACTCCATACCACACTCATGGAGGCATAAACTCCATCTCCATTGAAAAGCAACACTACCATGCCATGAACCCCCCCATCTTTATTGAGATATAGAACTACATGACATACTCGACGCCATACACAGAGACATGAACTCCTATACACAAAGACTTGAACTCCATCTTCATTTGAGAACAACACTATCATACCATAAAAGGATATATAGAACTATATAGCAGGGCAGCCATGTTTGTTTTTTGGTGGACATTCTATACTAACTGCTATGNAAAAGGATATATAGAACTATATAGCAGGGCAGCCATGTTTGTTTTTTGGTGGACATTCTATACTAACTGCTATGATTGAAAATTTATTGAAAGGTATGAGAGGGAGAAAGTTTTGAGTAAATAAAAAAACTCTTTATTCCTTTCGCTCTTGGTTTCTTCACTCCTGAAGTTTGAGCCACCTATTTAAGGGTTCGAGTTCCTTCTTCTGACACTGTCCCTTGTGGACAGACATCTGTTAGCAAGTTTCTCACGACCTAGAAACTCCTTAGGTTAAGAGCTATTAAATTTTATGCTGTTCAGAATTCAATTTTTNGCAAGTTTCTCACGACCTAGAAACTCCTTAGGTTAAGAGCTATTAAATTTTATGCTGTTCAGAATTCAATTTTTCAAGGTTATGGTGGGTTCAAATCCCATTAGAACTAAACTTACAGATAAGGAGACTTTCTGTGTATAAGGTCCCTTATTCCACACTCTTTGCTTAGTGTAGAAGTAAGTTTTAGATAAGTCAGTCACTACTTACATGTTTCCATTAAACCTTGAAATAAAGCTTGGCTCAAAAACAATTTTTGACTTAATACTCATTACAAAAGGAGATATAAATCGGACGTACGGACGAACTGAGTGATCTGTTTAAACCACGTNTGACTTAATACTCATTACAAAAGGAGATATAAATCGGACGTACGGACGAACTGAGTGATCTGTTTAAACCACGTCATTTGACTTTCTTCTTCTGTTTTACACTCAGTTTATTTTCAAACGTGAAAATTTTTTTGTTGGATTGTTTTAAATTAGTTAAACTTTAAAAAATTAAGCAAAAGAGTATAGTACATTGTTCGGAAAGTTTTTGTGGCTAACAAAACCTTCAAATGGGTCCCACATTTTTTTTCAGATGGAATTCAAAATTTGATATTGTCCTGCTAATTGAACTGGAAAGTATCAACCCATTTTCACTCAAAATAAGCCAGCAAAAGCAATTATGAATTTGGGAAATTCAGTACTGAAAATGTTTGTAGACCATCAATCTCGCCATAAAGCTTCTTTTCGATCAATTTAAGAATGGTGAGACACTTAGCAGCAGAACGTAACAATTGGTCACCTTTCTATTCCAGAATAAGTCGATCAACACCATTTAATCTCTAATGAAGTAGTAATACAAAAATCTAAACATTATAGTTTTACTAAGTACTTTCACTTTTGTGTACAACATTCAAGCTATTATTCACGGATTTCAATACAACTACCACAGTCAATTCAAATTTGTTATGCTTCAAAAATCAATTTCTGGATGTATGAACGTTGTCGGATAAAGGAATTTCGATGCAATGTGATAGGACACGGACTATGACTCCACGGTATACATATTCAGTACATCCAAAACAACCTAGAAACTTCTTAGGTTAAAAGCTATTAAATTTTATCGTTTTCAGAATTCACTTATTCAAGATTATGGTGAGTTCAAATTCCATTAACACTAAACTTACAGATAAAAAGACTTTCTGTGTATGGTCCATTATTCCACTCTTTTATTAAATAGTGTAGAAGTAGTTTTAGATTAGTCAGTCACTACTTACGTGTTTCCATTAAAACTTGGCTCAAACACAATTTTTGACTTAATACTCATTACATGGTAACAGAACGTGGTTTATGGATCTGACAATAATTGTTTAGTACTGTATGGCTAGGTTTTGTTCAATTTTTTTTAAACAGGACGTAGTGATCGCGGTTAGAGTCTGGAAACAGTGAAAATTTTGAGAAAAGTGCCACTGAGAAATACAAAACTGTTGCACCCTGTACAACTGGACACCGTAAAGAAAGTGTCAAATGAAAGTTAACAATCTCTTAATGATTATCACTGGTTCAAGTCCGGATAGTCAAATTTTGTGGTTGGAGTCCATTAGAGAGAAAGTTTACAACAAAGTGACTAAAGTGTGACTAGTCTTGTCATTCTGGGAGAAAGTACTTTCTAAAAAAACTCTCTAAATGAAATTCTCAAAATCCAAAGTATTTTAAATTTTTTTACTAAAATGAGCAAAAGAATTGACCTCTCTCATATCGTGAAATTGGATGACACCAATTATCCGAGATGGAGGTTACAAATAAGCGTTGTCCTCAGAGCCGCTGAAGTGTAGGATGTAGTCACTGGTGACTACCGTCGACCAGCCGCTACAGAAGTAGATGAAAAAAAACATGAGATAAGAGGCATATAGAGGCCCAGGTCATTATAATTCCAACACTCAACACGAGTCAAACAAATCATATCTACTCATGTAACACGTCAAAAGAAATCTTTGACAAACTGAAAAGTGTCAATTCAGATACTAGCAGTCTGAATCAACAGCACACACTTTCTTCCTTTTTGAACTATTGGATTAGATCAAATCAATTGATATTGGAAGCATACATGGAAATGGAGCAGTTGACGCGGAGCATGAACGGAATGGAAGTTGTAATTAACGAAACTAGGGTAATAATCAAAATTGTTTCTTGACAACCCATTTCTCGCTTTTAAGAAAGCATGGGATAGTGTCCCGGAACAATCTCAAACAATGTCCGTGCTTTTCTCTCGTCTAAGGAAAGAGGAACTTGAGAGAAAACAGGCCGAAGAGAAGAGAGCGGAACATTAAAAAACAAACTCTTTTGCTTACTCAACCTAAGGGAACAGAAGAAAAAATGGATCTACACCAACCAATGTATGGAAGAAAGACAACGGCACAGGTCACAGGAAAAAGGGTTCTTGTCACAATACATGTGGAAAAAAAGGACATTGGCAAAGAGAGTGCCGCCTACTTAAAAAAATCTGACTGTTGAGAAGTCAGGTGAAAGTACATGCGAAAATACATATAGTGCAGGTGAAATCAAAAACACATCAAAAGGCAAGTACATTTGTTGTAATTTCTTTCCGTTCAAAACCAGATACAAAAAGAGAATGGTGGTTGAGCGACTCAGGAGCCACTCAACACATCATAGGGAGAAAAGACTGGATGTTGGACTTTGTGGAGTTCGAAAACCTTGTCTCCTTATGTATGACCGACCACAATCAAGTATTAGCACTAGGGATTGGGACGGTGAAAGTAGAAGCTTATATGGAAAGAGAATGGGTGCCCTGCACAATGAGTGGAATCTTATACATACCTGGAGCCGTAAACCTTTTCTTCGAAGGTGTCATGGCAGAGAAAGGATACGTAATTGTGAGAAATAAGACTCAAATGGGTTTTTTTATCATGAAGGTACCATTCCAGGTCCAAAAGCAGTATGAAGTTTCGCATTCCTCAAGTGAAAGCTTTAGTGTCCCCCAAAGTGAAAGTTGCCAAATTATGGCATGATAGACTCGCACACGTAAATACGCAGTATGTAAAAGACATTGAGGAAAAGTGCAGTGAGTAGCACTGATCTAGAAGAACTAACAGAAGAATTTTTCTGCGATGACTGTCACATGGGAAAAGAAACAGAAAGCCATTTGCAGTGGCGGAGGTGAGAAGAAAAACTGCTGTTGGAGAGATGATCCATGCGGATGTCTCAGGTAAAATGCCCAAAGCATTAGTAGGAGGAGCTTTCTACTTTCTCCTTCTAAAAGATGAAAGTAGTGGTTTCAGCACAGTTTATTTTTTGAAAACTAAAGAGGAAGTGGTACCCAGTGTTAAACTTTTTGTCCCCTAGCTAGAGAAACAAACAGGAAACCTAGTAAAAACGTTCAGGTCAGACAACGGGACAGGATTTGTAAACAACGCACTTGGTTGTTAATTTTAAAAATTAGGAATTCTCCATGAAACCACTGCACCATGCTGCCCATAATCAAATGGAAGAGCAGAAAAGGAAATTAGAACACTGAAAGGAGCAGCACGTACAATGCTGCAGGAAATTGGAAATCCAGAATAATTGTGGGCAGAATACATAGCGACAAGTGTGTACATTTATAACAGACTTTTAACAAAGTGGTCCCAAACCATTACAGCTTTCGAACAGATTTTTGAGAAGAAACCGTCACTGAAACACATACGCGTGTGCGGTTGTAAAGCTTTCTCTCAGATCCCAAAGGAGAGAAGGGTGTGGGATACGAAATCGAAAATTCTTACTTTAGTGGAGTATGACTCAAACTCAAAAAAGTATAAACTTTTTGATTCTGACTTGAAAACAGTTACCCTTGCTGGTAAAGTCAGCTTTGAAAAGAAAGTCGGTGGAAGTTAACTCCACAATATCACATGTCAAGTGATGNACTTTTTGATTCTGACTTGAAAACAGTTACCCTTGCTGGTAAAGTCAGCTTTGAAAAGAAAGTCGGTGGAAGTTAACTCCACAATATCACATGTCAAGTGATGAAGAGGATACCACTGATGAGCTGAATAAACCATCTGAAGTGAAAGCAGAAGGAACAGAAGAAGAAGAATTTAAAAGTGAAGATTCTGAAAACAACAATGACCCAGAGATAAGTTCTGAAGAAAAATTTCACACGAATACGAGGTAAAAATTCCTAGCGAAGGAAGAACGATGGTCAAAATTCGTAAAGAGAAGTCAAAATAAATGCCCCGAACATCTGACAGAGTGTTGAGGGATAGAAAATATCTGGTCAAACCTACTCGTTAGGAAGCTTTTTTCACCAATACTCTAGAAGAGCCCGCATCTCTTTTAGAAGCCTCTGCAACAGAAAATGCAAAGGAGTGGAGAAAGGCCCTGGAAGAGGAGATGCAGAGCCACAGGGAAAATGACACTTGGACTTTAGTAAAGAAGTCACCGCATGTGAGAGTATTGGACTCAAGGTGGCTCTTTAAGATTAAGGAAAATGCAGATGGTACAATTGAGAGATACAAAGCTCGCCTTGTGGTCAAAGGATACAAACAAAAAGAAGGAATTGACTATTTTGACACTTATGCCTGTCTGTCCATATGAATCAATCAGGCTGATTGTAGCAATGCAACAGCGAAGAACTTCTACATGAGGCAGTTTGATGTGAAGACGGCTTTTCTCCACGGTATGTTAGATACTGTCGTATACATGAAACAACCAGGTTTTGACAATTGTTAAAATGACGTGGTCTGTTTGTTGAGAAAACGCTTATATGGATTAAAGCAGGCCCTTCGCTGCTGGAATAAGACTTTCTTTGGCTTTCTATCAAAATTTCATTTTCAGCTGAGTATCTCGGATCCTTCAGTCTTCATAGGAGTAGTTGATGAAAGTTCGTATGCCTGCTCCTCTATGTCGATGATGGACTTGTACTTTCTTTTGTCAAATGGTCAGTAAAAACATTACTTGAGAACATTGTAGAAAGTTTTGAAATCAAAGTATCAAACCCTACCGTTTTTGTCGGAATTTAAATAGAGACGACAAAATCTGGATCTCGCATTCTACACCAAACCAACTTAATACAATCAACTTTGGAAAAATACCAGATGGAAGATTGCAAACCCGCTTCCGTTCCTCTACAACCGAACCAAGAAATTGTGAGAGGAGAAAGTTGCAATCCCTCACTCCCTTATAGAGAATTAATTGGATCCCCCCTCTTCATTACTAGATCAACAACGCCAGACATTAGCTACGCTGTTGCTAAAATGTCGCAATTCTCCACTTGTTACGATGAAACCCATTGGGAGTTGGGGAAAGGAATTCTTTGCTTACTCAAAAAGACAATGAACCTTGGACTTATGTACAGCTCTGAATCAAATCTGGAAGTAAGAGGCTATACTGATTGTGATTTTGCAGGAGATCGAGTAGAAAGAAAGTCAACAACCGACTATGATTTCTTTCTGGGAGAATTGCTGGTGAGCTGGTGTAGTAAAAAACAACGTCTTTTTGCTCTCTCCTTAACTGAAGCGGAATATATAGCATTAGCTCAAGGAGCTAAAGAAGCAATTTAGATGAGAAATTTCATGAAGGAAATTGGTAATGATCAAAATTGTTCTACGTCTCTACTCGTGGACAACCAAAGTAATATAAAATTGGCATACAATTCTGAATTTCATAATCGGACAAAACACATAGATGTTCGTTACCACTTTACTCGACAGTTGATTCAAGAAGATGAAATTACCATCTCGTACGTGCCAACTAAAGAACAAATGGCAGACGGGTTAACAAATCCTCTGTTGAAAATAAAGCATGAAGAAATGCGGAAATAAATGAGAATAAGAAAAGGTGGAATGTTTGAAGAAGAGAATGAAGAGAGAAAAGTCAAAACTATCTTGAGAGGAGTCAAGAAGCCAAATACTCTTGCTTTCATTTCCTATGGTGTACTGTTTATGATGTGTCTTATAGTTTCTCCAGTGATGAACATCTCAACTCAAAGTTCACAACCGATACTCTAAAGCGAAAGTGAGACCCTTGTTGTTACGGGATACAACAGAGTTTATCTCAGAATTAAGCTAATGAATCCATGTGAAATTATTACCTCAGAAAAATTTCAAAGAGATCTTACTGAAGAAGCTAAAGCTACGTGTAACTCAATGTACAAGAGTTACTTCTTGGTTCACATGACAACAATGTGTCCTTCCTCAAATCACCGCGAAGTACTCATAAGGGAAAAACGTGTTGTGATTACTGGGATCCTTGTGCCTAATTACAATTGTATGTAAGTGACAAGTAGGTTCGACTTCTCTGGCAAGATTCTATATGAGAACTGAAAGCATTTATTTCTTAGAAAGTAATAATTGTGAACAACGATTTTAGACTCTGAGTCATTGTTTCAGAGTTCAAAGAAAGGATAAGGGTACATGACTTAAATAAGTACAAGAGTGCAAGGCTGAATGAGTCACTGAATGAGTAATAAGCAAATACGACTTATATTTACATAAATATCACTTGTGGGCCTCGTGATTGTTAACTTTCCAACACCATCCCTCCATCACGAGATCCTGAAGGTTCAGACATTTCGATATTTTCAGTTTCTTGACCTTTTGCATGAGACGAGATAACTGACACCTGAAGTTTCCTTTCTCGTACACATACAAATACAAGAGATGATATAAGCAAAATGACAGCAAAATCAGTGACCCAATAATCTAAGGTACTTCACGATCGATAGAGACTTCTGATGGTTCCTGTCCTTTCATCTTTTCTTCAAATTTTGACTTGCTCAGAAGATTAGAGAGATTCACACGGGGTTGTAGTAGCCAATTAGTTCTCATTGTGAAGAGAGGATCAATTGTCAGTTGATGTTCCAGGTGAACTTGAGTACCAATATATACCAAATTGTTTATCTTGAAGCTTGCTGTAATTGGAAGACCAAAGACTTCTTCTGGGCATGCCTGTTTCCTTCCGTCTATTTCGATGTCACTACCTGCGCAGTAAATATAATTAGAACCAAAGTGGGGCTTGATTTGAATAAAATCAAGTTCATCAGAAAAATGAGATGGATCGCATCTTTCTATTGAAAAATATTTAGACTCCGAAGGAAGTTTACTGTGTGGAAGACATCCACCAGATGGGAAGAGGATTGTGTCATGTCCAGCTTGTGGCTTGCTATTGATTGCCATAATGCAGTCATCCTGATTAGATATGATTGCATTTCTGGGACCCGTGTAAATAATTTTGCACGTCTGATTTTCCTTCGGAATCATCATCTCGAACGGGTCCGCTTCAACCAGTTGGGTTGTCGTGTTAAGAAGAGGAACATCGAAATCAAGAAACAAATCCTCTCGATCATTTGTGAAGTGACATCTTCTTGCCGTTGCTAAACCCACTGGACAATTCTGTTAACAAGGGAGCGTGAAATTGAAATAGTCCAAAAGGGCTGAAAAAATCTTCCCTTCTCTCCATTCCCGAGTTGCATCTTTGACAATCTGCCTTGCTATCATCAACCGTGTCGTGACATAAGCAATAGAAAATGTTGAGCTTATAGATTTATATTTAAGTTCCAAGAAATCTGTTTCGTGGTCTTCCATGTGCTTCACCATTTTTTCCATGTCTGATTGAATGTTTTTAACTGTATTTTCTAATACATGCACTCGCTTCGCTAGCTCCTTGGTTTTCTTCAACTGTTGAGAAACCACCTGGTTGAGTGTAGCTATGTTATTTGTATTGATAGTTGAAATTGTAACTCCGGCCACTCCAATTCCTGCAGCTACTACCACAGTTCCAATAATAAATCCCAACAGCAGTGTTGAGATGATGAATCGTTTGTCACGCATGACCAATGTTCGTTTTTCTTGGGCTGGACACATCTTTTCAATTTCATTTAGAAACATTTTTTGATATAAGGTCTGTTTGGCTTCAGTTTCTAGATCCGTGTGAATAGCATCAGGAATTATAACGGCGTATGGGCTAACAAATTTTACGGTGAGCTGAACCTCATAGCTTCCCTTAGTTATTGGTGTTTTACTAGCTCGTCAAAGCATCGGTTGTGAAGTTTGGATAGAGATTCCGATTGCTTGACCAGTAAGAGTCAGAAGCAGGATCATCATGGTGACAAGAGGTGAAAGAAACCCAGAAAATTTCTTTGATCTGATGTGAGTTGTGTGGATTTGTTCATCAGATTCTGGCTCTTGCTGACTCTCCTTCAGTCCAAGATGGGATCTCAGCTCATGATGCTTGACTTTTCCTAGAGGCTTTGTAAAAATGTCGGCTAACTGATTTGTAGTCGGGACATAATTTACCTCAATTTTACCATCTTGAATTAGATTTCTAGTGAAATGAAACCTTACGTCAATATGCTTAGAACGACTGTGGTACTCTGGGTTGTACGCCAATCGTATGGAGCTCTGGGGCGTGTTGCATCAAAAAACTTTCAAAATAAAACTTTTCAACTTTTCACTTTTCATTTTTGGTAAAGTNAATAACCTTCAAAAATCTTGAAAAGTAAAGATACTTTTCAATTTTTAATATTTCAATTATGTTTTGATGCAACAATATTATTTTTATTGAAAGGTAACCTAACATTTTCACTTTTCAAAAACCTAACCTTTCACCTTGCCAACTACTTTTGATACAACAAAATTTTCAATTTTCCAAATTTTTCAAAAAGTGAAAGGTGAAAAGTTTTTGATGCAACAGGCTGGTTATCCACCTGAATTGGAGTTGGTCCACCCTGAATATATCCAAGCTCTTCCAAGAATGAGCGTAGCCAAATTGCCTTATTAGAACCTGACGCCAGAGCTACATATTCCGCTTCGGTAGAAGAAACAGTTACTACTGATTGTTTTTGGCTTGTCCATGATATAAGTGATTTGCCGAGAAAGAAAGCCACACCTGTGGTGGATTTCCGGTCCAATTTGTCACCTGCATAATCAGAATCGGTAAATCCCTTTAGTACAAGTGAACTATTCGCTTCAAATTTCAATCCCAGATTTAATGTCCCTTTAAGGTAACGCAGAACTCCCTTAGCTGCTTTCCAATGTTCTTCATTAAAATTTGAAGAGAACTGCGAAAGTTTGGCTACCGCATAGGATATATCCGGTCTTGTACATCTCGACAGGAACAACAAGGATCCAATTAATTGCCTGTAAGGGCAATTAAAGTCGGCTTCTTTACTAGGTTCAAATTTAAAATTTGGTTGTAAAGGAATCACATTCGGCTTGGACTCCTTTAAATTGAACTCGTACAATAAATTTCGAATCAAGCTTCTTTGTGATAGTACTATATACTCATTTGATTTGTCTTTTAGGATTTCTAAACCAACAAAGCATGTTGGGTCCGAAATTTTTACCTCAAACATTCGACTAATTTCTTCCAGAAGAAAGTTCACTGGAGCTTCTTCAGCAGACAAGACGAGCCCATCATCTACGTAAAGAAGACGTTAAAACCTATCATCTTTCCCCGAAAAATGCTGGAATCGCTGACGCAAGCACTCAAATTAAATTCGGATAAAAATTCTGAGAATCTGGTATTCCAGCAGCGGGGAGGTTGCTTGAGTCCATATAGACTCTACTTTAGCAAACAAGCCATCCCTTGCTTCACTTGAAGGCCTTCTGGTGGATTCATGTAAATAGTTTCTTCTAGTATCCCATGAAGAAACGCTGTAGTGATATCAAACTGTTTCACAAAAATTTCATTATTACAGCAATGGACAGAATGAGTCGGATCGACTCGTATCTGCAGACAGGCGCAAAAGTTTCCGAATAGTCCATTCCCGGGCGTTGTAAAAATCCGCGAATGACTAACCTTGCTTTATACCTTTCTGCACTACCGTCAGGGTGATGTTTAACCTTGAAACCCCATCGGTTGTCCAAGATTCTTGTGTGTTTAGGCGTCTTGACAATTTTCCAGGTTACGTTTTTCTCATGACTCTTTAACTCAGATTTGATCGCTTCTTCCCATTCTTTGTGATTGAAGGAATCCAGAGCCTCCTGGTATGATCTTGGTTCATCAGTTAGAGTAGCCATGTTTGCTTGATACCTTGATGGGGGTTGTAATTTCGAACGGTCCCTGAGTTGCCGTTCATTGACCTTGGGAACTGAAGTCTTTTCAATTTTTTTGGTTAATTTAACTAAAGACTTCTGGTTGGCCGGAACGGTCGCTTCATATTCTCCTCCGTGTGTCCGAACAACAATCCTTATTTCTTCTGGAATTGTATATGTAGATCCGTTCAATACCAATTTTTCTTCGGATCCATTTCTTCCCACATTTGCTAGCACTTCCTCAGGAGTTATGGTGTCCGAGTCTGAGTCTGATCTCGCTTCTTCGTCGTCACTGCGTCCCTCGGTTTCTGTATCGTCATGGTGTCTTTCACCTTGACCATGGTTGACTTCCATCAACACCTTTTTTCTTCTTCCAGGAAACTAGCATTTCTTGATACCAGTATATCGTGAGTTTCCTCGTCATAGAAACGATAGTTTTGAGAGTTACTATCATAACCGATTAATACCATCTGTTTAGCCTTAGCGTCCCAAACACGACGGTTTTGTTTTGGAATTTGAACAAACGCTAAACAACCGATTTTGCGAAGATGACTCAAAGTAGGTTTCTTCAGAAAAATAGCTTCGAATGGAGTAATATCCGGGCTTCGGTTATTTATGAGGCGATTATGGATGTATACAGAATTGGCAACTGCTTCTGCCCAGAATTGTTCAGGGAGTTTAGACTACTGGAGCATGACACGGGCCGTGTCCTTGATGGTCCTCATATCTCGTTCAATGCGCCCGTTTGATTCTGGGCAATAAGGTTCTGAATTTTTGATGAAGTTGCGCCGTTCCTGGCCTCTCCGAAGGTACTTTCTTGGTATTCCTACGCTGCTGTTGGCCCTTTTGAGGGTTTAGTTTGGATCCCCTCGCAACGGAGTGATCCTTACTTTAAACCTTGAGCGACTTAAGAATATCTCTTTCAGAGTGATTCCTTAATTATCTCAACCAAATATTTGATTGCAAGTCCTGGCCTCACAAGGGGAACAATTAACATAGTTATGGACAATTGACAATGAGTACTTTAATTTACTTTACAAAAAGTATAATATTATTTATTGTACCCAATGAGATGTTTAAAGAACAAGAGTCAAAGAAGGAATAAATTGTAAGAATGAGTTATGTACTGAAAAGTATAATCTCTAATCTACTTTACCTGTGTACTGCATTTTAGACTGTCTCCTGCTTTGAAGATTATTAGTTAACTCCTAATACCTAATATATTTTAACTTAACTTTTACATATCTAATAATTTAATATATAAGTTCAAGGTTGACGGTCCCTTCTTGGCGTCGTGTCTCCTGTCTGTAGCACATTCCCCGGTCCAAAACTCCCACTGGTTAAACGGTCCTCTTGCGGGCTGTACTTTTTTGAAGTCTTTTGAGTGATTTCTTTTGCCTAAATCTCAGATTTTGACTTTTATTTCTATATGTTTTTTTATCTGGATATTTTTGAAAATATGCTTGTTTATTTTTGAAAGCTATTTCTTTCTGTGTAGGATTTTTAGTAAAATCCACTCCTTTAAACTGACATGTAGAGGAATCACGTGTGTGACCTTCCAAATAACATTTGAAACATACACGTTCGTTATTATTTTTAGGTTTATTTTGTTTGGAATCATTAGTATCCATTTGTTGAACTTCTTCAATTTCTATTTTAATTTCACCTTCTTCCACTGTTTGAACTGATGTCTTGGTTTCTTTTTCAATAAAATTTAATTGAGTCGTTGTGTGAATTTCGGGAAATTCTTTGTCAAATTCAAATTGATTGTTAATCGTAGTTTTTTCATTATCTTTGACCAATGGTGATAAGCCTATTTCTATTGGATTTATTGAGGGAATCTCAGTAACATGAGTTTCACACTCAATGTTTTCCACCTGTGTAGAGGGATTATCCGTAGCAGGAAATTCCCACTCTACAATTGCAGAGGGATGAATCATCTCAGAATCGTCCCACTCTGCCAA
Source organism: Holacanthella duospinosa (assembly GCA_002738285.1). Taxonomy (NCBI): domain Eukaryota; kingdom Metazoa; phylum Arthropoda; class Collembola; order Poduromorpha; family Neanuridae; genus Holacanthella; species Holacanthella duospinosa. The sequence continues at coordinate 312,762 of NIPM01000091.1, read as the reverse complement.
ATTTGTGGATAATTTGTCGAATTGTTCCGTTTCATTTATGTCTTTTGGTTTCTGTTTATTCGTTGTTGTAGGTGATAATTGTGATTTTTCCTCTTTGTGATGATGTTTTCTGTTTCGTAGTGCGTTTTGATTCAAAGGATCATATTTTCTAATAATATTTAAAATTTGCATTTTGTCTTGTATGATAATTCTATTTGGTTTAATGATGTCAAATAGTCAAGTTGTTTATTGTGTGTTTTTTCGCTAATTGGCTGAACTTCAATTAATTTTTTTAAATCCGAATCTGATAAAATGAAAGTTGGTTGAAAATTCCAAAATCTTGCTTTTTCATCTCTCCATTTGTAAATTTCACGAAATAATTGATTATTATCCAAACTGATTTTTAATTCTAGTTGTTTTTGTTCTGCTGTTTGGTGCGTTGGAAGTTTCACAGTTTTCTGAACCATGTAATTACAAATTTTTGTAACTGTATTCCATTTTGGTGAATATTTTGGATTATTAAATTGAAATTCTTTTTTCATTCCATGCCATGCTCTAAGAAGTAAATGTGTGTCATTTCGTGCGTACATACGCATGTCATATGTCAAAGGTCGTACTCTCCAGTCTGCTAATTGAGATTCTTTGTTCATTTCTCCCAATTGATAATAGGTAACAAGTTCTTTCAATGGAATTTGCTTACCGTGAAATTTTTCAAAAGCTACTTGAACGTCGATAAGACCAACAATGACTAACTGATATTGTAGTTGCAATAGTTTTAAATCGTTCGTAGCTGCAAACATAATTTTTACGGTTGTTGGATCTTGAAAAATGCGTTGAAGCTGATGAATTTGATTTTGTAGTAGAAATGGATCCACTAAAAAATCGGTTTTGATTGTTGAAATTTGTATTAAACAATTGTAATTTGTTCTATAATCTTGAGACAATGAGTTTTCCAAATCGATCGCAATTTCATTATAATTTGTTAAATGGTGTAACATGTCTTGAAATTTTATATTCGTATCGACCATTTCCAATTTGATTTTGGATTGTTCTGGAACCGGTGGGAATGGTCTTGCTTGCATTGTGATTGGTGGAATTTGCCAATTTGTTGATAAATCTTTAATTTGTTGATTTGGAAGGGGATATTCTATCCAATTGTTACGCTCTCTTGCCGCTTGATTAAAATTTTCATAATTTTTGTTAACCTGAGGTAAAATTTTCACTGAACCTGATATTTTTAGACCTTCTTGTTTTCTCTCATGAAATTTCATCGACCTCATCTTCTTGCCTTGACTTTGTGACATTTTTGAAAATTTAATTCTACACAATGGAGAATTCACACTCACATACAATGGAGAAAACTTAATTTAAGTCCACTTACTGATTAATTGTTCAAATAAAGCTGTAATTGGATTCCACACAATGGGGAATACCAATAGTTTGATTGAAGTTCACTTTGAAGCTAATATTTGTGAAATATTGGAGTCAACACAACGGTGAATACCAATTTTTTAATTTAAAGTCTACTTTTTGGTTAATTATTGTCCTATTTTTCAAATTTGATTCTTCACAATCGGAATACAAACTTGGTATTATGGTTAATAAATTGTTACTTGTACCTTGATTAATGGTAGACTGAATTTAATAAAAAATTTTAAGTTTGTGAATCATTTTAGTTTAGGTTTTAGAATGTTATAAAATTTTAAGCCCCTATTCCTTTCTTTACCTTCAATTTATAAATGTTCATCCTATTAGGAATTTAATGATAGTGGCGTCTAATTTCCGTTTTTCTTCAACTCTTCATAATCCGTTGTAATATTTTTTCTTCATTTGGGTCTCTAAATTTAAATTTCGTATTATTTTGGAATGTAAGCCTAATTTGTTATCTTAAGTAATGAATGTATTTTATATGAATGTATTTTATATTTTTAGTTGTGATACGCTGCCAATGTCCCATAATTGACTCTGGGTTTGTTTCTAAGGTTTTTTCCATAGTAAGCCTTATTTCCATTGGACAATTTTTGTGTAATTTTTGATTTCGTTGTATTTTCTTCTAACTTTCTGACAAAGTATGGTTTTAATTCTGACACATGCCTTTTTCCTAATGATTTGCCATTTACTGAGCCAATTTGATATGTAACTTCATTTACTTTTGTCAAAATTTTATATGGGCCAATCCAACGAGTTGTAAGTTTTTTCATTACTCCTTCTGCTTTATTTGACAAAGTATGATTTTTTGTTAATATTAAATCTCCAATTTTGAAGTGTACTTGACGATGAAATTTGTCATATTTTTTCTTGGTTGCTAATTGACTCTGAATAATATTTTGTCTAACCCATGTTATTATTTCTGTAAGTTGCTTTGGGGTTGTGAGCACTTGTTCCTCACTGTCTATTTCTATATTTTGTAGGTTTCGGTCAAATGGAACTGGGAGTTCTCTTGCCAAATTTAGGAGAGCTGGAGTGACCTTGGTCGATTCATTTACAGAAGTGCGTACTGCAAATGCGAACTTCTGTAGATGAATATCCCAATCCTTATGATTTTTCTCAATGAAAGTTTGAATCATTTTCTTGAGATTGTGATTTACTCGCTCCGCTTGATTTGCTTGAGGATGGTAAGGGCTTATAGATGTATGACGTACTTTCCATTGTATGCATAATTTTTTCATTAGTTTTGATATGAATTGACTTGCATTGTCTGAAACGATTGTTTTAGGAGTTCCGTAACGACAAAAAATTTGATCTTCTAATACTTCCGTAACTTTTCTAGCTGTAGCTATCCGCATTGGAAATAATTCTACCCATTTTGATAGTTCATCGACAATAACCAAAAGGTATTTGTTGAGACGTCCTTTTCCACTTGTAGGAAATGGACCCATATAGTCAATGTGTAGGGTTTGGAAAACTGATGTCGGTGGTTTCTTCCTTTGCATGAGGCCACCCGGTAGTTTGTTTTGAATTTTTGTCATTTGGCATTGATGACATGATTGGACATAAGTCGCAATCTGCTTATTCATATTTTTCCAGAAACACCGAATTTTGATATTTTCTTTAGTCTTTTTCACTCCCATATGTCCAGCTTCGGGGCTGTCATGGAACATTTTTAAAATTTCGCTAGTTAATGAACTAAGAATTACTGGTACCAGATTTTTATGTTTTGACATGTCATTTGGTTGACTCCTTTGCATTGCAGCGAGGTCATTATTCCTGAGTACGATCATTTTTGATGTACTTTCGGATGTGAGCTCATTTGACGTTATTTGCGTTGACGAAGGAATTCTCTCAACGGAGTTTCGCTTCTCAGCATAACGGTCTTCATTTGGACTTAAAATTTCATCATTTGGGTGATGGCCAGCTGGGCTTATTTTGAAAGGTTTAATGATTTTCATTAAAATTTGATTTTGAATTTGATAATGTTGATGAAGCTTACTTTGGTGATCAGTCAAAGCAAGTTTTATCTTTTTTAGTGAGAGATCTTTGTCTTGTTCCTCCTGAATTTTTTTTCACGTTGGTGTTTCGTAGCAGAAACAAACCAAAGGTGTATAAATTTTGTCATCTGGTTCTTCATCGGTGTCGTCTGAGGCCCGAACAGGTGCTCTTGATAGTGCATCTGCTTCAATATTTTGTTTGCCTGGTCTTAGGACGATGGTTGCATTCCACCGATCAATCTCTTGAGCCCAACGCATAAGTTTTCCTTTAGCGTTTTTTAGTTTTTTGATGTAATTAACCGCTCTGTTGTCCGTTTGTATGGTGAATTTATGTCCTTCTATATATTGTCTAAATTTCCTTATTGCCCAAATTATGGCGTAAACTTCTTTTTCATAGATGTGAGCACTGCGCTCCGATCTTTTAAGAATTTTGCTAATAAACATGACGGGTCTTTCTTGACCGTCGATAACTTGGACGAGTACTGCTCCTAGTCCAATTTCAGATGCATCGCACTTTACGATAACTGGTTGACTATAATCCATTTCTTTTAGTATAACTGTATTACAAATATCTTGTTTCAATTGATTGAATGCATCTTCTTGTTGTTGTGTCCAAATCCATGGGGTGCCTTTTCTGAGAAGGTTGTAGAGTGGTTCCGCCTTTTCTGCAAAATTTTGGATAAATGAAGAATACCACTGACACATTCCATGAAATTTTTGGATGTCCTTTATGCATTTGGATATTCTTCAATAGCTTCCATTTTCTCAGGTAACTTCTTAAGTCCATGTTCTGAAATTTCGTGACCAAGNGTTGTTGTGTCCAAATCCATGGGGTACCTTTTCTGAGAAGGTTGTAGAGTGGTTCCGCCTTTTCCGCAAAATTTTGGATAAATGAAGAATACCACTGACACATTCCATGAAATTTTTGGATGTCCTTTATGCATTTGGGTCTTGGATATTCTTCAATAGCTTCCATTTTCTCAGGTAACTTCTTAAGTCCATGTTCTGAAATTTCGTGACCAAGNCTTGGATATTCTTCAATAGCTTCCATTTTCTCAGGTAACTTCTTAAGTCCATGTTCTGAAATTTCGTGACCAAGAAATCTTACACACTTTTGTGCGAAGACACACTTCTTAAGATTGATACTCAGATTAGCTTCTTTAAATCTTTGAAATATTAATTCGAGGTATTGAAAGTGTTCCTCTAAAGTTTTTGAGTATACAATCGTGTCATCTAAAAATCTCTTGACAAATTTGTCCAAATATGGCTTGAGAACCTTTCCCATTAGAGCACTAAATGTTTTTGGTGCATTTTTAAGTCCAAAGGGCATCACTAAAAATTCCCAATGACCATCTTCAGTAACAAATGCTGTTTTTTCAATGCTCTCTTCAGCCATGGCTATTTGCCAATATCCCGNCCAATGACCATCTTCAGTAACAAATGCTGTTTTTTCAATGCTCTCTTCAGCCATGGCTATTTGCCAATATCCCGAATCTAGATCGATGACCGAATAGTAATATCCTGATGGAATATGCTTGATTAATGTACAATCTTCCATTCCTNCCAATGACCATCTTCAGTAACAAATGCTGTTTTTTCAATGCTCTCTTCAGCCATGGCTATTTGCCAATATCCCGGATCTAGATCGATGACCGAATAGTAATATCCTGATGGATAATGCTTGATTAATGTACAATCTTCCATTCCTGCTGCATTATCCATAGTTCCTGCATTAACTTTGATGTAGTTANTGATTAATGTACAATCTTCCATTCCTGCTGCATTATCCATAGTTCCTGCATTAACTTTGATGTAGTTAATACACTTTCTCCATTTTCCATTTTTCTTTTGGTCCATCACTACTGGAGAAGCAAATGGTGATCTTGATGGACGAATCATTCCATTCCGTTCCAAAATGGAAATGTTTTCTCGTATGACTTCTTGCATCGCTGGAGAAGTTTTATATGGTTTTTGTTTAATTGGTAATCCCATTGTAGTCTATTATATGTTATGTGCAATTTGTTCGTCCAACAGATCCGTCGATCCGTGCAACTGTTGGGTANCCATTGTAGTCTATTATATGTTATGTGCAATTTGTTCGTCCAACAGATCCGTCGATCCGTGCAACTGTTGGGTATCTTTTGATTAATTGATCTACACTTGTTGTTATGTGATCTTCCGTAACAGGAGTTTCAACATTTGCGAAAATGAAGGCCAAATTTAATTTTGGCTTGTTAAGATGAGTGCCATCTAATGTGAATTTATTTTTTGATTTATTTTTAAACCAAACACAGTTTCCGTCTAAATCGAGTACGATTTGATATTTGAGGATAAAATCTGACCCGAGTATACATGGAAATGGTAGCTTAGCCATAACCAGAAAGCTATGAATTAGTTTCCGTTCAGCCATTTGTATTACTACTTCTGTTCTATATTTTGTTTTTACTGTTGTTTCAATTCCAGTGAGTGAAACTATTCCAGTTAATTCTAGTTTTGTATTCAACTGTCTGNTTGTTTTTACTGTTGTTTCAATTCCAGTGAGTGAAACTATTCCAGTTAATTCTAGTTTTGTATTCAACTGTCTGTCTTCTTGAAATTAATGAAAAATTTGATCCTCATAGGTTTTCACGATATTTTAAACATTTGCCACTGGATTATAACGTTGTTGGAATTATTTGTTCCGATTTTTGAGTATTGCCATCATGTATCCTTGATTGTTTGCTTCTGTATCTTCTTGAGTATCTGTTTGTGTTTGTTCACTATCTATATTGTCAACTTCCATTTCCCATTCGTTTGCGGTATTAATTGCTGTAAGTGCTATACCTGATTTATTTGCGCATGATTTTGTTAAATGTCCAAATCCATGACATTTCATACATTGTATGTTGTCGAGGAAAGGTTGAGTAAATCGTGTTTTTTGTTGTTGAAGAATATTGCCTCTACTTCTGTTTGGGTTTGTTGTTCTGATTTGATTTCCTCGTTGGAATTGATTTCCTCGATGGAAGGGATTTCCTCGTACAGACAAATCGCCTCTCTGAGAATTATTAAATTCTCTTGATTGTTGGTAAAATCCTCCAAAATTTCTTCTTCTGGTTGACTGACCTCTGGGTAGTTCCATATGAACAATTTTTTAGGTTGAACTGACATGGTGCATAACTAAAAATAAAACAACTTACCAATTAGTTAAACCATTCATCTTCAAGAATATTCGATTTGTTTAAAAAAAATACTCATGAAGCTCACTAAACAATTTTCAAAAAGTACCTAATTGGTAAGTTAATCGAAAAAAAAATTTTTTTTTACCTATGATCAAATGGGGTGTGAAATTTTTTCAATAATATTTTGAATCTTCACCCTTTTGGTTTGCCAGCAAATGTCAAAGGTAACTAAAATACTGGTAAAAACCTTGTTTCAGTGGGTTTAAGATGAGCTAAAGAACACCATAGACATTTGGCGGCAAAATATTTAAAATGAATTTATAAAATAAGTCAAAATTTAAGAAAAANTCATAAAATAAATCAAAATTTAAGAAAAATTACTTCGAACTGAAAATTGCAAATCAGTAAGTGCCATGAGTACCTATTCGGGTAGCACAACAACCGGTCTACCGGTCGGGTAGACCTAAACTGTTTGCGTACCAGCCTTAATAATGAACTTAATAAATAATCTATCATGATTGTGATTCCATTTTTGTCAGCTAATATATAATTAAATTTTTAGGAATCAATTAATTAAATTATGGTTGATTTATGCATTAAGGTGATTACACACATGAAATAATTACCGCTTTGCTAATATCGTATTACCGAGAGCGGAATTAAAACCTCCAGTATTTGATATTCTAATGATATGAATTCATTTGTACATAGAAGACATAAAGCANTCAAAGAAATATGTTAATGCTTGATGGCAGCTATGTAGCAATGAATTTAAATCATTAGAATACCAAATATTTGATTTTTGTATACCCGCTGAATTTTTGTTTGAAGGATTCGCATTCGTTCATTTATGTCGCTAATTCCTTCGTAGCGATTTTTAAATTCTATTTTGAATTCATCCCATGTATTAATTCTATTTTGTGTGTGTTCCCACCACTGCTTTGCGTCTTCTGGTAGAATGTTCTTGACAAAATATATGTAATTTGTTCTATCATAGCATTGGGCTTGATAGTAGCGCTCTACCTCCATCAAAAAATCTGTTGCTGAATTTATTTTTGAATTAAATTTTGGTGCTGGAATATCAGTACTTACTGTGGTTAGTCTTACTGATTTAAGGGCCGTAATTAACTGTTGAGCAGTTTGTGTGTCTCCTTGATTCGAGATAGTAGCTCTTGGTTCGGCTTCTAACTTCGATAATCGATTTAGTATAGGCTTTAAAACGTTGTTAATTTGACTAGGTATAACTGCTTGCATAACTTCTTCAATTATTGATTTTATTTGGTTCAACTGATTTGAGTTAAATCCTTCTGATGAGACTGACGACGATGTTGCTGAACCATGTTCCTTGCTTGCATTTTCTACTCCTTTACTTGTAGGTATTGCAATTGGTGTTATGGTTGTGTCTCGCAGTTCATGTAACCTCAGATGTAATTCGGCTTNTTTACTTGTAGGTATTGCAATTGGTGTTATGGTTGTGTCTCGCAGTTCATGTAACCTCAGATGTAATTCGGCTTGTTCCTCATCATCAATATCTATGACTGGTGCATGAATAGTTTCTGTTTGACTATTTTCGTCACCTTCCATCATTGACATGTTATCTGAATATCGTCTTAGTCTTTTAGGTTGGCTAGGTAAGAACGATTTTTGATTCTTTATTAGTTCATTTAACTCTCTTCTACTCATTGAATATTCATTTGTGTCGNTAGGTAAGAACGATTTTTGATTCTTTATTAGTTCATTTAACTCTCTTCTACTCATTGAATATTCATTTGTGTCGAAAGACAAACTCTGATTAGATTAACTATCTTTAATTGGATAGTCGCTTGGTTAATTTGTAACTTTGACTTTAATACTTCCTGTCGTCGGNTAGGTAAGAACGATTTTTGATTCTTTATTAGTTCATTTAACTCTCTTCTACTCATTGAATATTCATTTGTGTCGGAAGACAAACTCTGATTAGATTAACTATCTTTAATTGGATAGTCGCCTGGTTAATTTGTAACCTTGACTTTGATACTTCCTGTCGTCGGTGTTTTTTCAATGAATGTGATTTTGTAAATTAGATAAATTGGTAATGGACGTGTTTCATTAACTTTTGGTTGTGAGCATTGCTCTCTGTTGCAAAAATTTGCAAAGTTAAATAAATTATGCAATTTCAGATTTTAGCTCTACTGGTAAAATACTGAAATTGTTTGAATTAGCTCTACAGGCAAATTCAATTTTTATAAAGCAGATATGCTCGTAACAGAGGTGTCTGACTTGCTGTTAATTTATGTCAATTATTCAATTTTAGATTTGGCTCAACTGGCGAAATACTGAATTGGTTGGATTAGCTCTACAGGCAAAATCCAATTTTTTTCAAAATGATTATCCATACCTTAAGTTGGATAATTTGATGGTTCCAATGTTGATAAAGTTTGATTCCTTCTATTCTCCGTTCAGTTGTTCAGTGTAGGGAAATTTTTTACAGAATTTTCACACTACACGTTTGTCGGTGCCAAATTCCACGTTAAATTTTAGCCCAAGGAGGAAAAAGCAATGGTCGCCACCTGCGCCGCTCCTGGCCTCTCCGAAGGTACTTTCTTGGTATTCCCGCGCTGCTGTTGGCCCTTTTGAGGGTTTAGTTTGGATCCCCTCGCAACGGAGTGATCCTTACTTTAAACCTTGAGCGACTTAAGGATCTCTCTTTCAGAGTGATTCCTTAGTTATCTCAACCAAATATTTGATTGCAAGTCCTGGCCTCACAAGGGGAACAATTAACATAGTTATGGACAATTGACAATGAGTACTTGAATTTACTTTACAAAAAGTATAATATTATTTATTGTACCCAATGAGATGTTTAAAGTACAAGAGTCAAAGAAGAAATGAATTGTAAGAATGAGTTATGTACTGAAAAGTATAATCTCTAATCTACTTTACCTGTGTACTGCATTTTAGACTGTCTCCTGCTTTGAAGATTATTAGTTAACTCCTAATACCTAATATATTTTAACTTAACTTTTACATATCTAATAATTTAATATATAAGTTCAAGGTTGACGGTCCCTGCTTGGCGTCGTGTCTCCTGTCTGTAGCAAAGTATTCCAGCATCTTTGAGAAATCTGTCCAATGTCTGATTAATAAATTCTGTGCCATTATCTGTTGTCAGAGTTTTCAGTAAGTTTCCAGTTTGAGTTTGGATGAGCTGGATGGACTCTTCAATGTAAGAAACTTCGTCTTTGCTTTTTACGAAATAGACTCCTCGGAAGCATGCTGCTTCGTCTCTGATTAAAAGAAAATAATTTGATCCACCAATTGATTTGGTTGGCATCTTACCCGCCAAATCAGCATGTAACATCTCTCCGGGCTTTATTGATTCTCTTTTCTCAACACGTCGAAAGGGCTTCCGGGACTCCTTCCCCAAATGACATGAGCCACAGGTAAATTTTCCACTTATTTCCTCTGCCTTGATGCCAAAAACTGCATTTTTCCTCACTGTTTCTATGATGTACTTCATATTAACGTGTGCGAGCCGTTCATGCCACGTTTTTGCTTTGTTACTAGAAATGGAATATGCGCACGCACCAAGACTTCTAAATTTCATTACGTACATACCATTTTGATACTCCGCCACTGGACCAGAAGCTCTATTCGTATCGTAGAAGGTTGTCAGTGCTTTATTTTTTACAATTTCAAATCGCTTTTGGGCCAAGACAATTTCTGAAAAAAGATTTGTTGCACCTGGAATGAAAAGAACACTTGAGAGCTCACAGTCTTTCCACTCGTCCTGAATAAATGCCTGAAGGCGAATTGTGCCGATGCCTAGAGCTTTTGCTTCGCTTTTGTCAGTAAGTGATACAGACGTTGGATCCTGGAACGGGTAGTATTCTTTGAAAAATTCCAAACATCCCGAAACATGATGAGTGGCACCGGATTCACTCACCCAGGTGAAACTGTTGCCACTGCCAGAATTTCCATTTACCATAAACGCATGTGCAAATTTGGTAGACTGAGAGGATGAGCACTGGCTTCTATTTTGGTCGGTTCTTTGGATGGATTAGTTAGAATCCTGAAACTTGCGTTGATTAGATCCTTGAGCTGATTGTCCATTATATGTATTACTGAATTGGTCACTATTCTCTTTTCCTTGTTGAAATGATGCATAGCCACTTTGTCTATAACCAGCAACATTTTGTCGCTGATTTCTACACTTTATTTTCCAGTGCCCTTGTTTGCCACAATTGTGGCAGTTCGTACGCTTTTTCAGTTCATTTATGTTTTTCACTTTCCTTTTATCACATTGCCTATCACCTGGTTGGAATTTTGAGACGTATGCAGCAGCTTTTCTCCCAGAAGATTTGTCATCTTTCTCGTTCTCACCTTTTTCAAGCTCCTTTTTTCTCAACCGCGCAAGCACCATAGACATTGATTGTGCTTCTTCTGACACACTATCCCATGCCTTTTTGAAGGCGTGGTATTTTTTTTCAGGTAAGCATGATACAATTTTTGTGATTACCATAGTATCTGCTATCTGAACTCCCATTTCATTTAACGCTCGGGCCAATTCTTCAATTTCTACATACGCAGTAATAACAGACTGACCAGATGATATTTTGTAATTTAAGAAAGATGTTAGCGTGTGCTGCTTATTTAATGAACTTGCGTCTGAGTTCAAGTCTTTTAGACGATCAGATATCTTTTTTTGCCGTACCACAATTGTAAATATGACTAGCTTGAGCGTTACCTAGAGTAGGCACTATGATAGCCTGGGCTTGGATGTCCTTTTTCTCCCAAGCAGGTATGTCCGCGTCGGTGATTGGACGAATTGTTTTACCACTAACCACATCCCACACGTCAGATGCTTTCAATTGCAGCGTAATTTGCAATTTCCAACGTTGGTAATTTGTATCCTCTAAACTCACCGCTTGCTGCAATCTCATTGTGTTACTCATGATCACTAAGTTCCTCAGTAGTTAAACTGTACTTACTTTAAGCAATGCCCACTTACTTTCACTAGACGTAAAATTTTGTTTTACTTACGACTCACTGTTCCGCTAACTTTCACTAGTAAGAACTCATGCAAAAATATAAGATTCAAAAATAAAATTTTATAAAATTTTAAAATATAAATTCGCAAGAATAAAAAATATAAAATATAAATGATTAGGGCTTTTAACCTCTTGACCTGCCACACAATTACCTCTAATGCTGACGCTCAAGCCTTTAGCATCGTTACCCTAGGCAGACACTCGTACAGCACCGAAACTGATTTCAAAAAGNATGCTGACGCTCAAGCCTTTAGCATCGTTACCCTAGGCAGACACTCGTACAGCACCGAAACTGATTTCAAAAAGTTTTCCGAATCGGTTGTAGAGACCCTCGACTATAGGGAGTGAATACTGGGTGTGCAGCGTATTAGAGGTAATTTTTGTAGAAGTGGTTTTGTTGTAAGGTCTTAGAAAAGTTATGACTATGCGGCGATTGCTTTGCGGATCTTTAGTCTGACTTGATCTGACCTAACTTGAGATAAGATATAAAATGCCTATCTCCAAATACACTTGGTGTTTATGTTCAATACTTTTAGCATAAGTATATAGAGGTTTGCGGATAGTTTTAATTACTGACCTTAGTACCTTTCTNAAAGTTATGACTATGCGGCGATTGCTTTGCGGATCTTTAGTCTGACTTGATCTGACCTAACTTGAGATAAGATACAAAATGCCTATCTCCAAATACACTTGGTGTTTATATGTTCAATACTTTTAGCATAAGTATATAGAGGTTTGCGGATAGTTTTAATTACTGCCCTTAGTACCTTTCTTGTGATTCTCCAGTTCTCTTAATTTCACACACTATCCGACTTACTTCTACTGCTTTGAACTTTACTTGCCGTTATACAGTCTAGCTCGTCTGTATTTCACTNAACTTTACTTGCCGTTATACAGTCTAGCTCGTCTGTATTTCACTTCATTAACACAATATTCTACGTTTGGGCTTAACTTGATGTATCCTGTACTTCCAACATGAATTGACAGTCTTAGTAATTACCAAATTTTGTAGACAATTGTTCTGATTGCACTCAATAAACTAGAATTGAATTAGCTCAGAACCACGAATATGCTACCATGTTGTGATTACTGGGATCCTTGTAGCTAAATACAATTGTATGTGACAAGTAGGTTCTACTTTTCTGGCAAGATTCTATATGAGAACTGAACGTATTTATTTCTTAGAAAGTAATAATTGTAAACAACGATTTTAGACTCTGAGTCATTGTTTCAGAGTTCAAAGAAAGGATAAGGGTACATGACTTAAATAAGTACAAGAGTGCAAGGCTGAATGAGTCACTGAATGAGTAATAAGCAAATACGACTTATATTTACATAAATATCACTTGTGGGCCTCGTGATTGTTAACTTTCCAACAAAACGTTTTATTCTCACCATTGCCGCAATCATCGTTGTAACATTAGTTGTATATATAGGATTTGGCATTGGAGGTTTTGCCATAGGAGTCACAAATTCAAAGATAATTGAAAGCCTTCAAGAAGTCGTTGACATCCTACAATAGCAGCAAAATGAGTTGGGAGGCAAAATCAACCTATTGGAAAACAGTGTTAGCAACTTAAGGTCATACTTCCAAAAATTGACAGAAAATCTCCAAAGGCATGGAGAAGACTTCGATGAGATGAAGAGAAAGCAAGTATGATGCATATTTGCCATTGGTTTTGTTACTACTCAAATTCTCACCGTTTGTCTAATAATACAGGAAGCCAATAGGAAGTGGAAAGAAGGGAAGGTTGAGCTTGCCATGTTCGACTAGTTCAAGTTCACTGTCCTATGTGGAGATGATTGTCCTTTTCACTTGGCCTCTGCCAGAAGCTGCTATCTAACGGATGCTTTAAAAACTTGTTTANTCTGCCAGAAGCTGCTATCTAACGGATGCTTTAAAAACTTGTTTATTGATTTTGATGTACCAGTGGTCAATCGAAGCCTTCATTTACTCGAAGCTCCTAATAATCAAGACATTTGGGATGACATGTCGAATTAAGTATACAGGTCCAACAAACGTTATTCTATCTAACGAATGCGCATATGCTGTGAATGTAATGAAGCCANTATTGATTTTGATGTACCAGTGGTCAATCGAAGCCTTCATTTACTCGAAGCTCCTAATAATCAAGACATTTGGGAATACATGTCGAATTAAGTATACAGGTCCAACAAACGTTATTCTATCTAACGAATGCGCATATGCTGTGAATGTAATGAAGCCACTCTCATAACTTAATTTTGGCGCCAACGAACAGATGCTTATCACCATCTACGCTGAACACAAGGACAATATTTTGGAGTACGAAGGTGCGATCCCTTCCACTTTCACGACAAAAGGGACTTTATTCAGGTGAAACCTCATCATGGATTCAACCATATTTACTGCCCCAACAGAAGCTTGGATATTGATGGAAAGGCACAAGAATGTCCAGAAGCAGTGCTTATCCTTCCAATTGGTGCAAGTTTCAAAATTAACAATATCATGGAAACCTTGTACTCCTGGATCATAAAGAGAAAGTTGACCCACTATACACTCTTTCTACAAATTGCCATTTCATGTCCACACTCAACATGTCAGACATCAAACTGAAACCAGTAGACGAATACAATTTGAAGTCAAAAATCAATCAAGACATAAGTGAAAGCGAGCCTTGAATGTAAACGACCATAACGCTTTCCATTTGCATTGTACTGATTATATTTTTCTTTGCTACTTACAACTGTATTTCACAAAAGAAAAAGATACAAGTAACTGTTACAGCTAAAAAGGTGGAACAAGAAGAAATTGAGATTGAGTCTCAAACTCGAGATATAGGGGAAATGTGAGAGGGAGAAAGTTTAGAGTAAATAACAAAAACTCTTCATTTTTTTTGCTCTTGGTTTCTTCACTCTCTGAAGTTTGAGCCACTTATTTAAGGGTTCGAGTTCCATCTTCTGACACTGTCCCTTGTGGACAGATATCTGTTAGTCAAGTTTCTCACGACCTAGAAACTCCTTAGGTTAAGAGCTATTAAATTTTATGCTGTTCAGAATTCAATTTTTCAAGGTTATGGTGGGTTCAAATCCCATTAGAACTAAACTTACAGATAAGGAGACTTTCTGTGTATAAGGTCCCTTATTCCACACTCTTTGCTTAGTGTAGAAGTAGTTTTAGATAAGTCAGTCACTACTTACATGTTTCCATTAAACCTTGAAATAAAGCTTGGCTCAAAAACAATTTTTGACTTAATACTCATTACAAAAGGAGATATAAATCGGACGTACGGACGAACTGAGTGATCTGTTTAAACCACGTGATTTGACTTTCTCCTTCTGTTTTACACTTTTTAGCAGCAGAACGTAATAATTGGTCACCTTTCTATTCCAGAATAAGTCGATCAACACCATTTAATCTCTAATGNTTAGCAGCAGAACGTAATAATTGGTCACCTTTCTATTCCAGAATAAGTCGATCAACACCATTTAATCTCTAATGAAGTAGTAATACAAAAATCTAAACATTATAGTTTTACTAAGTACTTTCACTTTTGTGTACAACATTCAAGCTATTATTCACGGATTTCAATACAACTACCACANAGTTTTACTAAGTACTTTCACTTTTGTGTACAACATTCAAGCTATTATTCACGGATTTCAATACAACTACCACAGTCAATTCAAATTTGTTATGCTTCAAAAATCAATTTCTGGATGTATGAACGTTGTCGGATAAAGGAATTTCGNAGTTTTACTAAGTACTTTCACTTTTGTGTACAACATTCAAGCTATTATTCACGGATTTCAATACAACTACCACATTCAATTCAAATTTGTTATGCTTCAAAAATCAATTTCTGGATGTATGAACGTTGTCGGATAAAGGAATTTCGATGCAATGTGATAGGACACGGACTATGACTCCACGGTATACATATTCAGTACCTCCAAAACACGAACAAAACAATCCACAGTTTGTGAAAACAAAGTAGAAAGTCTTACCCGTCGTGAGCACATACTATTTATAAGTTTCGCTGCCTCAAAACTTTTAAATGCTAATTGTGAAATGTTTATGAGATTGAAAGTAGATAGCACAGGGCGATGTTCGCAGCACACCGACCCTTAAAGCCACCGACCTACCCACCGACCTAAGTATTTCCACCGACCACCGACCTAAGTTAAAGGTGTTGCTAAATTACAGGTAGATGTGACCCTAAGTTTATCCACCGACCACACACCTAAGTTTGCGATGTTGTCATGTCTCACACCCTTTTAAGTTCAAACATGTAGAAACCTGTCATAGCCTATTTTCGTTGCCCATAGTCCACGGACCTAAGAAACTAAGTAATTCACCGACCACCGACCTAAGTTTGCGGTGTTGCCACATTTTGCAAACTTATCCAAACATGTTTAGACCTGTCCTAACCTATTAATCTAAGTATTCTCATTGCCCACAGTCCACGCACCTGAGAACCTAAGTAATTAACCGACCACCGACTTAAGTTTGCGGTGTTGCCACATCTTGCAAACTTATCCAAACATGTTTAAACCTGTTATAACCTATGAACCTAAGAATTCACATTCTCCACCACAAACTTATGAACCTAAGTAACTCACCAACCACCGACCTAAGTCTGTGATGTTGCCATATCCCGCAAACTTATCCAAACATGTGTAAACCTGTCTTAACCTATGAACACAAGTATTTTCGTTCTCCACGGACTTATGAACCTAAGTAACTCACCAATCATCGACCCAGGTAAGCAATGTTGCCACATTTCACAAACTTATGCAAACATGTTTAAACCTATCATAACCTATGAACATAAGTTTTTCCAATACCTATGGCTTGGGTGAGGAGTGTCCGCCCGCCCGTCCGCACTTGGGGGTCCCGCTTGCCCTCTTACCCTGGGGGAGCCCGCCTGCCTGCCGGCGTTGGGGGCGCCCGCCCACTCGGTATGTTTGTCTGTCATTAATAATAATTACCCCTAAAGGATTATTTAACAGCAATCAAGTTCAGACATGTTTAGAAATATAGTGAAAACATCCTACCACAGATGACTTGCGATTATCCACCGACCACTGACCACATACCATGTACATCTAATATCTGAAGACTACTTCTTCACCGATCACTATGTTGCCATTTTTCAATAAACTAGACGGTGTTGCTTTAGCACTTTGTTCTAACAACCTAAGTAGGAAACTAAATAATTTAATCAGAGTAAAAAGCCATGACATGTTTAGTCATAAAGTTAATGATTTTTCCTCAAAATTGAGACCATAACCAATTTTGTCTCATTCCCGCCCTAACTTATCCCTTATTCCGCGACCCCCGGAACCTGCAACCTAGCAACCTGCTCGTTTTGCAAAACTGACTATATAACCATATCATGAACAAACAATGTGACCAACACTGAACCCACTAGCAGAATTTCCAACACCAACACTGACATAAGCACCTCAGAACCCGACACCAACATTGGCAACAGAAGCTAAGAACCCAACACCAACACAGATATAAGCAGCTAAGAACCCGACACCAACATTGACAACAGCAGCTACGAATTGCCAACATATTGACACATGTATAAACACGTTTGAACTTGTCTTACATAGACCAATAGACTTACTAAAGAACCGATCAATTCTCCCAAGAATTGATTCTTTCTTATAACAATGGTACGAAGCCCTTCTTCTCACAGTTATGAACTTCAAAGTGATGGAAAAAATTAACACGGTGTGGAATATTTTTATTTAGCTCAGACTTAAAGGTCATCCCACGCCATAAACAAACTTAATACAATGATTTACAATGAAACACAAAATAACACAATGAAATTCATGTTCACATCATAAAATGACAAAAATGCAATAGCTTGCATTTGCAAATTTCACACAACATCCAACATGTTTATACATGAATCACAGTTCTAAGAATGCAAATATCAATAAAACCAACCATAGTCAATAATAAAATACATAAAAAATAGACAAATACAAACAAAGATAAATTTGACAATGGAATTAAAGATTTAATTCACTTTATTTTCTAAAAACTAAATGTAGTACACAATAAGTATGCTAGAATAAGTTTGATACAAGTTCTCCAAGAATTGGGAGCACTGCTGCAGCAATTAATGGTAGGAAGCTCCGCATTGTATGAGAATTTTTCTTTTGCGTTCGACATTGCCGCGTTTGGTTAGAATATTTTCAAAATCTCTCGTGTATGGTTTGAGACGGCTTATTTCTTTAGATGTAATGGGAACATTCCCACAATAAACGTTGAGTATACACTCACATTTTATCTTTAGACCCCTGCTGTAGCTATTTGTTTCTTCGTTTGCTGGGACAGGCCGATTGCTTTTTGATTAGTTTATAATGAGGAGATATGTCTCACCCTTCCATGTCGACTTTGCGTATGAATCTGAAACAAATTTAGTGTTGGATATGCGACTTATATTGAATATTGTCTTATACTCATCTCGGAGCTCTGCACTCAGGGCAACGGAGGTCTCGTTGTGTTTGAGGAGATGGTGGCGAAAGAGGAATTCAAAATTTTCAGAGCTCCGAGCTCAGAGCTCTGAGCTCAGAGCTCTCGATGTGTTGGAGGTGGAGGAGGAGGAAGAGGTGGAGGTGGAAGTGAAGTGACAATTCAAATTTTTCAGAGCTCAGAGTTCCGGAGCTCCTTGCTCCTGAATGGTATTTGGATATCGTGTCTGATTTTAGAATTAAATATTTGTTTAAAGTAATTTAAACTGAGTTATTTCTATTTATGACGCTAGTATGACTCTGAAGTTTGATATAGCTGCACTAGGAATTCAAAACATTTGTCAAAATCAACGGCGCCAATATGTACACTTGCTCAAGTTGTAACAAGGTTATGACGTCACAGTTCGATCTAAACAGGCATCAGAGTATGTGCAAGGTCAATAATGAGAGTATTATCGTTGACGACGCCCTGGTGACTGATTCAGAAATTAATGGAGACGGTATATGTTCTGAGATCAAAAATGTCAGCGATATCAGTATCAGAATGTATTTGGAAATTACAACTTGGATGATGGAATCAGGACAAATGAGTTTGAACACTCTTTGCACCAAGTTTATACATTGTTGCAAGGAAACAATATTTTACTCAAGGATTTGAATCATCATGTTATGTCCAGAACTTGTAATCAGATGTTACATGTATCAGTAGATGAGGACCAAAGAAGTATTTCAACAAGTGTGAGTATGACAGACGACACCAATACAACAAAGCAATACCTGAAGAAAGATAACGTGGTGCTAGTAAGAAAATCTTTGAAAAAAAAATTATATGGAACAGCCGATGAACATACGTCGAATAATATACAGCAAACCAAGAAAATACGCTTTGAGCATGATCGATGGCACAATTGTTCCAGGCAATTACTTTCTTCACCAACTACTAAAATTGGACACACCACCCAAATCCATCCGCAAGATAGTGCGCAAGGCAAAAAGAAACATGAAGAAAAACTGCTTCTAAATAATTTCAAACTATATTTGTAAAAATAAAATTTATTTTCATTGAATAAATTCGAAATGCACATTATCAACTTATAAAACTGGAAAAGATAATTATATTATTTAAACTTCTTACAAGTTTTCGACGATATATTTAAACAACTGGCGTGTGAAATTTAAATCTTGCTCCTTAGCAGCATTGCATAGTCCGTCCAAAGCATTCAATGCTGTGTCTTGTAATCCAGAGGGTAAACTATCTTCACTTTCTGTAGAGTCATCATCAAAGATATTTCGATTAACATTGACCATTGTATTTTCTTGCTTGCCACGCTTTGCTGGAGGTTCATTTTTTTCAGAATCCGTGGATGTTTCACCGTCATCATAATCAGCATTGTCAGATAGGTTATCTTTTTCATCATCATCTGTATCAGTTTTTGATTTTTGGGATGATTCGTCATATGGAATATGCACCACTTCAAAAACTAATTTCCGTTTTCGCGGAATTTCATCGTTTCGCATTTTCTCAATGCATTTTTCGACTTGCATTATTTCCCGCTTTANCATCATCATCTGTATCAGTTTTTGATTTTTGGGATGATTCGTCATATGGAATATGCACCACTTCAAAAACTAATTTCCGTTTTCGCGGAATTTCATCGTTTCGCATTTTCTCAATGCATTTTTCGATTTGCATTATTAACCGCTTTGTGAACCTTTCGGAAATATTTATTGTTCTCTCTTCAGATTGATCTTCGTTAGATGTTGGCACACCAAGATGAGCTCGAGAGTTCTCCTTAAGATAACTGGAATGGAGAGAAGTTTTGCCATGACAGTACGGTGCATAAAAACTGCAGAGTAGTTCTTCCTCAAGAACGTCATTTTTATGAAGTTGATGTGGATTCAATTTTTCCACTTATTTTAAAAGTGTGGCTTTTGACACAATAGCTGTTGCCAACAAGTACCACCATTTAATAGGAACATAAAACCATTCCTTCGTTTTGTATTTATTTAATATAAAGTTAACTAACATGTACAATGTCGTGCTCACGAGCTTAAAATACCGCTAAATGAGTATCGAAATACCGGGAACAGAAATTTAAATCTAAAAAATTAACCAATTTGAAATGTATGATGCATTTGTACAATTCATCCAACAAATGGGATGGTTTTTTTACCGCTACGTCAATACCGAAATACCGGTAGTAGCAACTTCAGAGTCGGGATAGATAAATTTAAAATTCTTGATTTATTGGACATACTGCCCAACAAATTCTAAACAAATTTTATAGTATCTTTCCTAATTTATTACCACTGCACCGATATCGAGTTACCGGGAATCAAAACATGTGTCCAACATGCACCAGTGCATGCACAATTTAATTTATTTTATTTGGGATTTTGTGCTTTTCCTCCCGGTATTTCGATATTGACCTAGCGGTAATGAATTCAACAACACTTAATAGTTGTTGGCCAATGTGTCTCGTCAAACACTCGTGGTTTTCGATTTGTCAATTATGTAGTTTTTTATCATTTACTCACGGTAACTCGATATTGATGTAGCGGTAATGAACTCAGGAAAAACAATTGTATTTGCTCTACCGTAGCGCCGATGCATTAGCCAAATTATAAATATTTGAATCTTTGAACTTTTAATTTTCAGCTTCCGGTAACTCAATATTGATGTAGCGGTATTTTAAGCTTGAATAAAAAATTCTCAATTAGTTGTAATTTTACTATTTGTTAATTTACAGAAAAACATTGAACACAGAAATTCACTTTGGTATATGCAATTTTTTTTAGCATAGAGTTGGTAACATGGTTCTGATTTTCTTACTATTCTTAACTTTTTCATATACGTATTTCTATATGATGTCGCTGAATACGAATCCTGTTCTTGCTTTTGGCGTACTCTACGTGAACACTAGTTCCACCACATACAAACAGATTGATTCGTATTCTTCGACATCATGTTGAAAATCGACAACGAAATGTATCAATTCCCCATAAGTTGTAATAGTAAAGTGAATTTTCTATCCTGAAATACTCACTTTTCAAAATTATTTCTGAGGTAATTTACAAGTCTTTTTAAATTTCCAAATTGACAATCGAATCAGGATGACTTGATCTTTCTTGCAATTTCAATTTTTTTGAAATAAAAAATATTGATACTTTTGTGTTTGCCGTTTTTGACGAAAAACTACTCTGCATTCATTTTTCTTGTCGAATACTTTGCCACATTTGTGGCATGGGTAGCCAAGAATATTTAAGTATTGATTCATTTCACTTGTGAAGAACAAATAAACGAATTGAATTCGTAGTGCAGCTTTGTCAAACTTTAGAGTGATACTGGCGTCATAAATAGAAATAACTCAGCTTAAATTAGTATAGACAAATGTTGAATTCTAAAATCAGACACGATATCTCAAGACCATTCAGGAGCGAGGAGCTCCGGAGCTCTGAGCTCTAAAATATTTGAAATTACCCTTTCACTTTCTCTTCTTTCTCCTCATCCTTCTCCTCCTCCTCCTCCTGTTTCTCCTCCTGCTCCTCCTCCACCTCTAACACAACGAGAGCTCTAGAGCTCCGAGCCCGGAGCTCGGAGCTCTGAAAAATTTGAATTACCCCTTCACCTCCTCCTCCTTCTTATCCTCTTTTCCTCCCCCTCCTCCTCTTCCTCCTTCTCCTCCTCCTCCACCTCCAACACAGCGGAAGCTCCAGAGCTCCGAGCTTTGCGCTCTGAAAAATTTGGATTACCCTTTAACCTCCTCTTTCTCCTCCTTTTCTTCTTCTTCCTCCTCCTTCTTCTCATCCACCTCCAACAAAGCGAGAGCTTCAGAGCTCTGAAAAATTTAAAAGTACAACAATATTCAGTATAAGACGCATATCCAACACTAAATTTGTTTCAGATTCATACGCAAAGTCGTCATGGAAGGGCCAGACATATCTGGTCATCAGAAACTAATCAAGAAGATATCGACCTGTCCCAGCAAGCGAAGAAACAAATAGCTACGGCAGGACTCTAAAGATAAAATTCGTAGTTTATGTGAGTGTATACTCAACGTTTACCGTGGGAATGTTCTCATTACATCTAAAGAAATAAGCCGTCTCAAACCATACAAGAGAGATTTTGAAAATATTCTAACCAAACGAGGCAACGTCGAACGCAAAAGAAAATTCTCATTCAACGCGTGAGGCTTCCATCCATTAGTTGTTGCAGCAGTGCTCCCAATTCTTGGAGAGCTTGTATCAAACTTATTCTAACATACCAATTGTGTACTACAATTAGTTTTTGAAAAATAAAGTAAATTAAATCTTTAATTCCATTGTCAAATTTATGTTTGTTTGTATTTGTCTATTTTTTATGTATTTTAAAATTGACTGTGGTTGGGTTTATTGATATATGAATTCTTAGAACTGTGACTTATGTACAAACATGTTGGATGTTGTGTGGAATTTGCATATGCAAGCTATTGCGTTTTTGTCATTTGATGAGGTGAACATGAATTTTATTGTGTTCTCTTGCGTTTCATTGTAAATCAATGCATTAAGTTTGTTTTTTGGCGTGAGATAGACATTTATTGTTTGGTTTTTGACTTTAGAGTGGCATTTATATCTGAGATAAATGAAAATATTCCAAACCATGTTAATTTTATCCATCAGTTTGAANGGGACCCCAGGGCGGGTGGGCGGTACCCCCAGGGGGGCAGGCGGGCTCCCCACACCCAAGAGATTGGAAACCTTGTGACCATAGGATAAAACAGGTATAAACAGGTATAGTTTGAATATCTGTAAGTTTATGGGTAAAAGACTGGTTGCTAGTTCAATGAGATGTTACAACAATGCAGAGCTGTCGGTAATCGGTGGAAAATGATTGTGTTCATAGTGAAATGTGGCAACATTGCTTACCTGGCTCGATAGTTGGAGAGTTTTCTAGTTCCTTAGATACATGGACTGTGAACAATTAAAATACTTGCGTTCATAGGCTACGACAGGTTTAAACATGTTTGGGTAAGTTTGTGGGATGTGGCACCATCGCAGACTTTGGTCAATGGTAGGTGAGTTACTTTGGTTCTTAGCTCCGTGGATTCTGGAGAATGAGAATACTTGTGTTCATAGGTTATGACAGGTTTAAACATGTTTGGACAAGTTTGCGACGTGGTGGTGGTGGTGATGGTGTTGGCGGTGAATGAGAATACTTGTGCTCATAGGTTAAAACTTGTTTAAACATGTTTGGATAAGTTTGTGGGATGTGGCAACATCGCACACTTAGATCAATGGTTAGTGAGTTACTTAGGTTCTTAGGCTCGTTGTGGAGAACGTGAATTGTTAGGTTCATAGGCTACGACAGGTTTAAACATGTTTGGACATGTTTGCAAGATGTGGCGACATCGCAGACTTAGGTCACTGGTTGGTAAGTTACTTAGGTTCACATGTTGGTGGTGGAGAATGTGAATTCTTAGGTTCATAGGCTATGTGCAAACTTAGGTCAATGTTCGGTGAGTTACTTAGGTTCTTAGGTCCATGGACTGTGGGCAATGAAAATATTTAGGTTCATAGGCTATGACAAGTTTCAACATGTTTGGATAAGTTTGCGATATGTGGCAACAGAGCAGACTTAGGTCGGTGATCGGTGGATAAACTTAGGTTCACATCTATGTGTAATTTAGCAACAATGTTGACTTAGGTCCGTAGTCGGTGGAAATACTTAGGTTCATACCCCCCGGGTTAGGGTTCTTTTGTCCATATTTAGATTTGGCGGCAATCTTGACGCAAACACCGCGTCGTACATACTACTAATACAGTATCTAATTCCTACAAGCATATTTAAAATAATTCTCCATTGTGTTTGAGTGTATCAACAATCATCATTATTCACTACACTTCAGTGCTACGTTTCTAGCAAGTAGGATTTATCGTTTAGTAACAAGTGAAAGTGTGATTAGACAATTCTTTCGAAATTACCTTGTGTAATTTTTCAAAATCTATACAGTAACTCTTAAATACAAAGTGAATTACGAACTTCACACATTCTGTAACGTTACGAGTGAGCTTCATCCCGCATAACAGTGAGTGATATTGTATAACACATGAAAGTAATATGAATATGTTCGTAATATACTTTCATCTTTTACATTGACCACCACTCTAAAAGCTCGCCTACCCCCAGGGTTCCCTGCAACCTATAGTGCTCTCGCTAATGAAAGTACTAGTGATTTTTAGAGGCATTCTTCTTATGTGCGGGTGCCAATAACTGGAGTGAGGAAATTATGTCAAACACAATTTTCTCTCACTCTACGTTCTGCAGCACTTCACTAGTTTCTTAACCACATAAGTGCTTTAAGACTCAAACACATACGTGAAACAACCAACTATAAAGATCCAACGTTTAAAAAATTGAAAGACGCTTTCATTGATTTGTTCAGTCGTCACTCTTACAGAGACGAGGCAATGGAAAAAATCCTCAACCGTAAGAAACGTGAATCAGAAGTAGTGGACGCTTTTGTCCAAGTTTTCAGTAAATTACTAAAATTTTAAGACGTTAGAATGGAAGAAAGGGATAAAATTCGTTTCACTTCTCGCGCAGTGCCAGTTAAACATCTAGCGCAGTGTTGGCAGAATAACCCAACCACACTGGAACAGTTCTATGATAATTATCGCAATGCTGAATATGTGGAATCCGTTATTTACAAATCAGAATCAGAATCATTACTAGCTGTTAAATCAGTTGAAATTGCAAACGAAGTAGCTATTAACGCTACAGTAGAGGCAGCGACAGCAGCCTCTACTGTACTTAATTTCAATATTCAATTTGTAGATATAACTAATCATTTTCTTAGAATTTTAAGTGTTTCTATGTCAGTTCTTTAAATTGGTGATTATATTACTACATTCCCACTTATTGTAGTTCACAATTTTAAATTACCAGCATTATTAGAAAGTGATTTCCTACAACATGCACTTGTGTTATTAATTATAAAGATAATTTGCTTCAAATTGATAGTCAAACATTACCAATTTACTTAGTGACATCCACTCATTCTACAACTTCAATTAGTATAGCAACTCATTATTTTCCTTCAACAGTTCCCTTTATTTCTCATAAGTCGCCCTTTATTGCTGAAATAGAAGTGCACAAACTTATATTTTATCTGCAATCGTTGATTCTTCACAATATTTAAGAAGTCTTATTGTTCTGAACTCTGATCAAGTCCGGAATGATTTTACTTCCTGTGTAATACGAACTTCACAGCAAAACGCTATTTTACCTACTCCACAATTGTCATCAATCGTACAATTTTCATCGATTGCTTCAATCTTCAAGCAAAGCATTAACGTCAGTTGACTGGATGAGACTTATGTCTCATTTAACTGCTGTGTGATTATGAGAAAGTGCGCGAAGTTCAACTCAAGGAATTACTTTTATTCTCAATTTAGATATTCCTTTTTAGCTAATCACAAATGATGATGGTTTATACGCCACCCTAAATTAACGTAATCTCATTTTGCCCAATAATGTTAGTATTCACACATGCACACATACACAACTGTGGTGCATTATAACAAATGTTGTGATGTGACTATTGTTAGCTTATGTCACTTAGCTTGTGAGATGATTTTAACAACTTGATCATTTCGCTAGTGATAAAATTGTAACAAGTGTGTCATTATGATATTTTTGTCTTTATGACAACTAAACATCTTTACTACTATCATATTTTTTTTTTTTTTGTCTTTCTAAGTATAACACAGTTGTACTCTTGTGCTTTAAAACACGTAACAAATCTGTACAAATGCTACAATTGGATAATTTAAACCAAGTTAATCATCATCCTTGAACTACTAACTTGCTTTTGTTCTGCTGTGACAAATAATTTTATTATACTCTAAGCAGAGAGCTTACAAATGATTCATTTTGATTCAGTTGTACCACTTACATCAACATAACACACATCTTGTATTAGATTGAATTAATTTTGAAATTATTGTAAAAGTGAAGAAAAGTCACCAAATGTTCTACAAACAAAATTCTGAAGTGAAAAATCATAAATACAAAATATCTAGACTGTCCGATCGTTAGATCCAGTTCAGCAGTTACGAGAGGTGATATTCGATGATCGATTGATTATTACCGACCGATTATTGTCGACCGATTTATGATCATCGACCGATAATGATTGATTGATGATTATCGATCAATGATTATCGATCAATGATGATCGAATGATGATTATAGATTGATGATAACCGATTGATGATCATGGATTGATAATTATCGATCGTTGATGATCGTCGAACGATCCACCGATCACGATCGAGCAATAATGATTGACTGATACGGGCTATAGATAATTATCTATTGATTATTACCGACCGATAATTATCGATCGATGATGATTAATAAATAATGAGCGAGCAATGACTATCAAAGGATGATGATCGATTGATTATTATCAACAGATTATGATCGATTGATGATTATCTATCGACGATTATTGACCGATTATAATCGAGGAATGACGATTGATCGATGATGGACTCATGCGAATAGAATGATGATGATTGATTGATTATGATCGACCGATGATGATTGGTCAATGATGATCGAGGAATCACTATCGACCCATTATTTTTGATAGATGATTATCGAGCGAGAATGATTTACCAAAGCCATTCTATCGATCATGATCTACTAATACCAATCGTCCGATGATGTTCGATTGATTGTGATCGAGCAATGATTACTGCACGATGACGATGGTCAGCTTGTCGTGGCTTATGAAACAATCTGTATGAATTTTTTGACTTGATTATTTCTAAACTAGATAAATGAGGATGATCATTTTAAATTTGTTAATTTATTATATCTAATCGCAATTTAAAATTTTAAATTATGAAATTTTATTCAATTTAAAATATTTGAAATCAATAAACCATAACCCACTTGATTTTCAAATTAAGCATTTGTGGTGCGGACACATAATCTTCGTAAGCTGCATCTATTGCCATCTTCAAGTGTGGAAGATTATCAATTTGGAGATTGATCCCTCGGTATTTATGTCGTAATGACGAATAGCCAGAAAGTTGGTATCACCAAAAGGATAAGTTTTGACGAATTCGCTTTTCCCGATATGGTAGGATACGCCTTTTATTTTGAGATATAGTTTTGTTTCCTCTGGAGCCAAATCATGGAAATTTCCGTGTGCCTAACAAGTGACAAAAATTAACTGTACAAATGTTGAAATTAATTGTTGTAATTAATGCATTAAATATATATTTCTACAAACCATTTCAGTCAACTGTACGCTTCCACTTCGTCTTTTCTGTGACCCAGAAGATTCTGCTTTAGAGATTTCTTCGACATCAATTCTTCCAACTTTTCGCTTAATTGCCTTATTTTTTTCAACTCCATAGGTAACCTGAAACAAAATGCTTTAGTGTGATAATTATTTACATTATTAAAATATGATTTTATTACTTTTTCAGATGGTTTACGGTTGACAACTGGAACCGCTTTAATCATCGACCGTGATGTAGTTGTAACAGGGGATTGAACTCGTCCCTATCTTTGGATTGTTGCTTTCTTGGTAACAGCTTTACTCACTGTTGCCACGGATGACTTTTTTGGCATAACAACTACCTTACCAGAATTTTTGAGTGGAGCAACCTAGAAACAAGTACTCAATTACAATTTATTAGTAGTAATTCTAAATGTGAAAATTTACCTTTATGTTTTGCAATTTTTCCTTAGAAATTTTAACAATCTGTCGTTCCAATTTCTTGATGGCTTTGCCCTCAGACGAGACAGCAACACCTTGAACGTCTTCATCACTTCCTGTCTGGTTGTTTGATTGATCTGTATCATCTTCGTCATGTTCTTCACTGTTGTCAACACTATCATTTTCGATGCTAAGATCTTCAAACACCTCATTCCCATCTTCAACATCGTCCTCTTCAGCTTCACCATCAGGAAGTTCATAATCTGGATCCAAATCCTATTCAAAAGTAAGTGTAAATAAATAGATAATCATTGTTAGGTTGTGATTTCTGCTTACATTTTCCAATTGAAGATTTTTCTTCATTAGCATTCTGACTTTAGATTTAAATTGTTGGCTCCTAGTGATAGGATTGGATTTAGCTGCAAGAGCTTTCGCTGCTTCCTTCTGTTCCAAATCGATTTCCTCAATGTCGCTTTCCTCTTGTAAGGTTTTTGAAACTGAAATCAAATTTAGACTGAATAAGTATTGCATGTGTCCATGAACTGATCATTGACAAACAAAAATACAGAATTTTATACCTTGCTTTGATAATGTCAGCTTCTTTCGTGGAACAATCTTTTGCGAGAGACCCATCTTCTCATCTGGTTTTGAAGCAATCTTTCGTTGAAGTGGCTCATCCATTTTCAACTCCATTGTGCTTCCTGATCCTGAAAAATTTGAATTTTTTCTTTATTTAATATTTTAATTTTTTTTAATATTTTTAAATTCATTTATGAATTTTAAGGTCAAAATTAATTTAGATATAAAGGTATAATAAACAGGCTTTGCTTACCATGACTTCCTTTGCTTGAACTCATATTGAAAATAATTTACACTGAAGAAAAAATTAGGTGTGAACTAATAGAAAGTTAAAGTAGAACTGAAAGCCCAACCCATGTAATAATTTAAATTATTATTTTTGTTTCCAGATTATAATATTGTTAATCAAAGTCAATAAAGGTCATCAGAAATTAGCTGACACAACAATATAAAAATAGTTCCATTCCGTTACTATTTTTCTCTATACTTCAAGAACTTTGACTGTTTATCTTGTGAAATCTTATAAAGCCGGTTTATAGGTGAGATACGTCAAAAAAATAAAAATAATTTTTTCTTGTTCTCGAAAAAAATTTTAAACTCTTGATTAACTTCTTCCAGGTCAAATTTTGAAAATGGTTTGTTTAAAAAAAAATAAATTTTTTAAATTATTTTTTCTTTCAGAGCTTGATCACCATCTAGTGGGGAACTTAGAAACTCCAGACTTAATATTTTGTAAACCGAGGGCGTGCAGGTATGAAAATCATCCACATCTATTCGACATTTTTATTTGCCAGAACTACATATAACTATATGATGCTTTTTTAGTTCCCTTCAATACGATCTGTGGATATTTCTAACACAATTTTACGTTACCATGGCAGATCTTTCAAATGTAAGTAGGACTTTCTAGAGCTTTAATTTTAATTTAAATTAAATTATGTTTCTCACTTGTTAGATAAACCCACTCCACCTCATCTGTGACATTTGTGGAATCCAAGCGAGATCTAAGCATCTCTATTTGATACACATGTCCAAATGTCTATCAAACGACTAGTTGCACGAAACAGATTCAGACCCAAAACTGTTGCCCACAGATGCATCGTGTGCAAGTTAGAATTCCAGTCATATGAAGTTGGAATTACATTCAATGAGAATGCATCCACACTTAGTCCACCGACAAATTGCAAATCTGATGAGTACTATAGTAAATTCTCATCAAAGTGGGTTTGGAGCTGCTGGCTATAAAAGACGTGAAGTCTTCAATACATCTCTGTTTCAGCAAATAAGAGCATTCAAAGGATTTGTGCGAACATACAGACACAGGTGTATCAAGAGAATTACCAGTTTAGACATATATTTTGGAAAATTTCAGTCCAAAATCAGAAATGTCGTTCGTGAGTGCCTCGATGACAAAAACTTCAAAATCTCAGATGAGCTTCAAAATTAAATTCAAGAGGTTTTTGTGTGAATCCAAATCCGGGGATGACATTTACGAATATCAACATAAGTGTGTAAACTCCCACATGCACATTGTCATAAATAAGTTTGCAAGTTTGGACAGGTACATTGAACTCTGTGCTGCAAAAATTGAACATACTATAAAGATATCCGAATTGGCAAATTTATTCCTTTTAAGGCAGGCAGTTGGATGGATGTTCCAGTAAAACTTAAGAAAAAGAGAGCAACCCTCAATATTAAAACAAAAGGAAACAAATGTTTCAAAATGACTGTTTTGTGTGCATTACACAAACCAAAAAACCGTCATATGTCGTCATCGTACAAAACGTTTGAACATTTGTACAATTTTGACTACATCTAATATCCAGTTAGTCTTTCTGCTATTCCAAAGTTTGAAAAAATTAATGCTCTTGTCANTCATCGTACAAAACGTTTGAACATTTGTACAATTTTGACTACATCTAATATCCAGTTAGTCTTTATGCTATTCCAAAGTTTGAAAAAATTAATGCTCTTGTCATTAATGTGTTTACTCATCATTCGTCCAACGGATTAATCCCTATCCAGATTTCTAAATTCAACAACACCGTACAAAAACCGGTCAATTTATTGCTGCTCAATGATCCCAAGAACGGTACAGCGCATTACGTTGCTATAACAGACATAGACAAACTATTAGGCAAACGTAATTTTCATCGTAGAAAGCTATGTTATAATTGCTTACAAAGAATCAGACTTTGTAATATTAACTGTGTTCAGCACACATGTGATGGTCTTTGCCATTTTGACAAACACAAATCTCAATGTGAAAATTTCAATTTTCAGAAAGTGAAGATGCCAACTTCAAATGACGGGTCTCCACCATCAATTTCTTTTGAAAATTTTAGACATCAAATGAAGGCTGGATACGTTGTATATGCCGATATGGAATGTCTTCTCGAATCTGTACCAGAATCAAATTCCTCAGGAAAAACGTCGAAGACCAAGAAAAAGAAAATTCATATTCCGACTGGTTTCTCATACGCCATTGTAAAAGAGGACTCTAGTTTAGTGTCTCATAAAGTCTATAGAGGTGGTGATGCTGTTGATGTTTTTCTGAAGGACTTGCTGGAAATATCAACCATTGTTAGCGACATCTAGAAAGTTACCATCCCGTTGCACATGTCAGAAGATGATGTGCTCAGTTTTCGTAGATCAACCTCTTGTCATATTGTGGCGCAGCCAGAAATCCGGCACTTCCCTAGTACTCGGGAATCCTGAAATTAGGAATAGTTTGGAATAGGGTTTAGGGGTAATAAGATTTCCTCTGAGTCCATTCATTTCTCCGTAAGGATGTGTGAACGGGCTTAGGAAAATTCGTTAGAGATAGGAAATGGGCACTCATTTTGTGGTAAGAAGCGATACCATAAATAGGAGTAANGCACTCATTTTGTGGTAAGAAGCGATACCATAAATAGGAGTAAAGTCTTCACCTCAGGGAGGGGGGGGTTCCCATTGAGGTTTTGTCTCTCAACGGAGTAGAGTATTAGGCGCTAAGTTTCAGCTTATCAAAAAGGTAGGGACAATAGCTTTTCTAAAGTTCTATTATTGTGATTCTGTTCTATTAGTTTCGCCATTATTATCATTTGTGAATAAATAAGATAATCCTTCAATTGATTGTGTGTACTGTGACTTGGTTGTTATTGGATCGTACCTCGGGAAAGAGAGAGAGAGTGAAGAACGAAATCCCTCCCCGGAAAAGCGTTGTAAGTGACATTTTATTCTAGANCAACATAAGTGTGTAAACTCCCACATGCACATTGTCATAAATAAGTTTGCAAGTTTGGACAGGTACATTGAACTCTGTGCTGCAAAAATTGAACATACTATAAATCTTTTCGAGCAATATGGATCGAGTTTGCAATTCGATGAAATTCTCAGTTGTGATATCCGAGTTGGCAAATTTATTCCTTTTAAGGCAGGCAGTTGGATGGATGTTCCAGTAAAACTTAAGAAAAAGAGAGCAACCCTCAATATTAAAACAAAAGGAAACAAATGTTTCAAAATGGCTGTTTTGTGTGCATTACACAAACCAAAAAACCGTCATATGTCGTCATCGTACAAAACGTTTGAACATTTGTACAATTTTGACTACATCCAATATCCAGTTAGTCTTTCTGCTATTCCAAAGTTTGAAAAAATTAATGCTCTTGTCAATGTGTTTACTCATCATTCGTCCAACGGATTAATCCCTGTCCAGATTTCTAAATTCAACTACACCGTACAAAAACCGGTGAATTTATTGCTGCTCAGTGATCCCAAGAACGGTACAGCGCATTACGTTGCTATAACAGACATAGACAAACTATTAGGCAAACGTAATTTTCATCGTAGAAAGCTATGTTACGTATGTATATTATATATTATTATTATTATTATATATTATATTATATAGCTTATGTATATTACAAAGAATCAGACTTTGTAATATTAACTGTGTTCAGCACAAATGTGATGGTCTTTGCCATTTTGACAAACACAAATCTCAATGTGAAAATTTCAATTTTCAGAAAGTGAAGATGCCAACTTCAAATGACGGGTCTCCACCATCAATTTCTTTTGAAAATTTTACACATCAAATGAAGGCTGGATTCGTTGTATATGCCGATATGGAATGTCTTCTCGAATCTGTACCAGAATCAAATTCCTCAGGAAAAACGTCGAAGACCAAGAAGAAGAAAATTCATATTCCGACTGGTTTCTCATACGCCATTGTAAAAGAGGACTCTAGTTTAGTGTCTGATAGAGTCTATAAGGTAGTGATGCTGTTGATGTTTTTCTGAAGGACTTGCTGGAAATATCAACCATTGTTAGCGACATCTATAAAGTTACCATCCCGCTGCACATGTCAGAAGATGATGAGCTCAGTTTTCGTAGATCAACCTCTTGTCATATCTGTAAAACTGGATTTGAAGAATACCCTGATGATCCAAANGTGCTCAGTTTTCGTAGATCAACCTCTTGTCATATCTGTAAAACTGGATTTGAAAAATACCCTGATGATCCAAAATGTTGAGATCATAATCATCTAACAGGTAANCCAATGTTATCCTTTTCGTTTCCTTACATTAAATTATCCTTATCAATGCAACGGTACGCCGCGCCACAATATCTGTAAAACTGGATTTGAAAAATACCCTGATGATCCAAAATGTTGAGATCATAATCATCTAACAGGTAAANATATCTGTAAAACTGGATTTGAAAAATACCCTGATGATCCAAAATGTTGAGATCATAATCATCTAACAGGTAAATATTATAACAAATTATTGCATCGCTTGTCGGTTAGAACCTATTATTATTGACGTAGGTAAATATCGAGGACCCAGCCATCGGAGCTGTAACTTAAACTTTACACAAAAAGATGTTCTTCCGGTATTGGTAAGTCAAAAATTGAAGAAACTTTTTTCTGATTTCTCAACTTGACGTAAATCTTTTTTCAGATTCATATTTTTAGTGGATATGACCATCATTTAATTATACAAGGCTTCAACAAGTTGGGAAAAAACATTACTGTGCTCCCGACGAACAGTGAAAAATATCTTTCAATAAACGTGGACAATTTGAAGTTTATAGACTCTTTACAGTTTCTAAATTGTAGCTTGAGTGAGCTTGTAGAAAATTTAAAACTTAAAGGAGGGAACGGATTTTCAATACTTTCAAAAGTGTTCGGAAACAAAGCATCATTTCTAACCAGAAAGGGTGTCTTTCCATACGATTACATTGATAATTGGAAAAGATTTGAAGAAAAGCAGCTACCGAAACGTCAAAACTTTTTCAACACTCTCACAAAAGAGGAAATTTCAATGGGGGATTATGCTTATGCAAGACAAATTTTTAAAACTTTTGATTTGAAGACTCTGGGCTCATACCATGATTTATATCTATTATCGGACACTACTACTAGCTTGCGTATTTGAACAATTCCGAATGATGTCTTTGGACAACTTTGGTCTGGATCCAGTTCACTACGTCTCTGTACCTGATTTAGCATGGGATGCTGCTCTTAAGATGTCAGGAGTCAAGCTGGAGCTTGTGACCGACATTGAAAAATATTTGTTTCTGGAATTATTAATTCGAGGTGAATTATGGTTGTAGCGATGTATTTTTTTGTATAACTTAAAACTTTTATTTTTATTTTTTTCATAGGTGGANAATGTATTTTTTGTATAACTTAAAAC
Organism: Holacanthella duospinosa; assembly: GCA_002738285.1. Classification (NCBI taxonomy): domain Eukaryota; kingdom Metazoa; phylum Arthropoda; class Collembola; order Poduromorpha; family Neanuridae; genus Holacanthella; species Holacanthella duospinosa. Next base: position 278,714 of record NIPM01000091.1, on the reverse strand, counting down.
TTTTATTTTTATTTTTTTCATAGGTGGAATTTCTCAAATTTCCTTGAGACATGCTCTCGCAAACAATAAATACATGCGAGGGTATCCAGGAGACCCAACTGACCCACATCAAAAGTACATTGTATTTTGGGATATGGTTAGTCTATATGGTAAGTCAATGCAACAGTTGCTACCAGTCAGCAACTTCATATTCTTGCCTCAAAATCTGGTTGACAATTTTGACATCAACTCAATTAAAGATGATTGCGAATTTGGGTATGTCTTGGAGGTGGACCTAGAATATCCCAAGCACTTGCACCTGGATCATCAAGATTATCCACTCGCTGTTGAGCGTACATTAATTTCTTCAACCCAGTTTAGTCCTTATCAGAAGAAGTTGCTATCGAAGCTCCTATCAACTATATGGAAAAGCAAATAAAGCTTGTACCACATCTATTACACAGATAAAATTACATCTGCCATTATAGAAACTTGAAGTATTATGTTCAGAAAGGACTAGTGATAACAAAAATTCATCGGATACTTGCTTTCAAACAAATGTCTTGGCTAAAAGCTTATGTTGATTTCAACTGTATGAAGAGAGCGGCTGCCTCCAGCGAATACGAGAGGATGTTCCATAAGTTATGTATCAATGCAATTTTCGGAAAAGGAATGGAGTCAGTCCGCAACAGAATGAATATTCGGTTAACGAATAATCCAAAGAAGGCAGTGAAGTTAATGTCTAGGGCACAGTTCTTATCATATGACATACTTGGTCATAACTTAGTTGCATTTAAAATGCAAAAAAATTGTGTGACTTTAAATAAGGCTATTTACACTGGTTTCTCTGTTTTGGAACTAAGCAAGCTCCACATGGCTAAATTTCACTACGACTATGTTAAGAACAAATGGGGTGCTCATGCTAAACTGTTGATGACAGATACGGATAGTTTAGCTTACTGTATAACCACAGAAGACGTCTATAGGGATATGTTACCGGACTTACATTTGTTTGACACAAGTGCACTACCAAGATCAGACACACTTTTANAAAAAAACATTGTTTTTTATACACCCTGGCTTGGACCGAAGTCGTACTGCTTTCTTGGCAGTAATAAAGATAACTCGGACTTTAAGAAAATGGCGTTAAAAGGTGTACCCAAATACATACAACGTAGAAGTGTGCCCTATGAGAAGTTAGAACGCATTTTGTTTAATCAGAATATTCTAGCTTGTAACATTAATACAATAAGATCATATAAGCATAAAATTTACAACATCCAACTGAAAAAATATGCAGTACATGGATTTGACTCAAAACGCTATATTCTAGCAGGAGGCATCAAAACTTTACCTTACGGACACTATCTAATTAAGACAAAATAACAAATAAATATTTTATGTGATATCAGAGTATTCAAGTCATTATGGTAAACACAAACTAAATTTTACAGAAAAGTTCTCAAAATTAGCTTAATTGCAACTCTACAAATAGGACATTTTGATTGTGTTGTGGTACAGCTAAGACATGTAGCGAGATGGCAGCATGGGACATACAAATAAGTGGCGTTTGATGTAACACAAATTTTACAGGAAATTAGGTTCTTCAATTCTTCCAGTTCCAAAAGCATTGCATTATTGTTGGTGTTTTCGTCTGGCAATTGAGCACCTCCCTCAATTGTAGTGATGACTTGTAGCTCTTCTAGGACAGGGTTTTCAATTCGAGGATCATCAACGACTTTAATAACCTCTTGAATTGCAGCAATCTCCTCTGGCTGATATGTAAAAAATTTTGGCATATTAAGTCTGGTAAGATCTTCATCTAATTACTTAATTAAACTTACCACCGAAATCAACTGTCTTCTGTGCCTATTCAGAGAATAGTATGCACAGTTTGGTTTATGTAGTTCATGTTCTTCCCAAGGATCATCCTCAGCACTCCACTCACAAACGCACAACCCACAGTAAAAACAAATAACAATGTCAGCGGTTCCAGTATAGAAATACCCAGCGTCTGTCATTGCAAACGAATCTGGGAATGCTTGTTCTCTATCTCCATCGTATGTCCGGAGTCGTGTCGTAAAATGGAAAAAAACAGGAAACAGCGGTCCGTTATTGGCTAAAGCTGCATAATCTGTCACCAAGGCAAATTATACTAGTGTTATCCACTTGGAAGTTATATCTAAACTGGATCGTCCAATGTGATCCACTCTGTTCCTGTAGGAGGAGTATTGAACTGAGTAGCATCCATAGGTGAGTCAGAATCCTCAAAACCGTGGGGGGTTAATGTTCTTCGTCGTCTTAATGCACTCAGCGTTTATCCTGCTTCGTAAGGATAAACCCATAAGTGTTGTGGGGATCGCGAGTTTCTTCAAAATATATAAAAATGTATTTGCACCAGGGGGTGTAGTTTTTGTAGTTGTCGATCTCAATACGTATGATAACAAATCAACTATATTCCCTCCCTCTCTTCTGACACCATTAAATTTAACAGCACCACCTTCCTCCCATGACACGTGAGTCCCATCGTTTTCAAGTGCTGTCAACATATACAAAGCAGCTTGTTGAAATTTTTGTGGAAGCATATTAACCAATCGCTGACGTGTCACACTGGCATTTTTAGCCCTTATGTGTGGGCTTTGAATCTGATCCGTTTTGACGTCAGACGCATCAGTGGAAGTAGGAACTAGCTGCACAGGTAGGGGTGTTTCTAGGAACTCTTGGAAATGATTTCTAAGGCCCTTCATGGCTGTATTGAACAAAGCTAGCTTAATGTCATCTGAAAGGCGATCTAGATTTAGAATTTCTGATGATGTGTTTGACTTTCTATTAAACGAGTTTACAGATGCTGTCTTATGAAGCAATTGACTTGCATTGCTTGAGTTGATTAACTTTTCTTATTCTAGATGAGGAATTAACTTCATTTTCTTCGACATTATATTCCAGCGACGTGGCTAAGAGCGTTTGCTGCAAGTCCACCAAGGATCGAAAGAATAGATATAATGAAAAGAGGTAGGAATCCACCTTTTTGCACCAATAGTTCCTTTTTCTTTTTAATAGAAATTTTTTTTAGCTAAATTACGAATACTTTCCCTGTGTCGTTTGAGTTTCTTTTTGTGAATTTCACTCAGAGGAACGTTACCTCGTAATGTATTAAGTGCTAGTTCCGAAAGAGCGTCAATGTTGTCTCGAGATGCCTTGGTTATAATATGCTTATGGTACTTCGCTTTGCATATTCTAACTTGTTCTAGAAAATCTTTGTTTCTTTGAATCAGTTTGGTCATCTTATGGATTGAATCACTGAGGAAAATAAATTATGTGTTCTTCCCCAGGCAAAATTCCTGACTGAATACGAAATGATCATGACAACTTGGATGTAAATTGATAAACAAAGAAGCGTAAGGCTTTTGAGTTGCTTGCTCATAAGCTTCAAAAATTGCACTAGGTTTCCAAGGATTCAATTGACGGTTCAGAAAAAGAACTTGCAAAGAGAACGAAGGAGTTTTACATATTGTCATATAATGGGTGTTGAGTCGAATATCCCTCGCATACCTTCCTTGAGGGAATAGGTTTGACAAAAATATTACAGATATCGACCTATGGACAAAAAGATAGTCGATATATTGAAATTGCCAGATTTGGGTTGCATATTCTTACGGATGATGAACACCACACGTGAACAATTCTTGTATTGTCTTATCCTTCAGTGAGTCAGTCATCTGGTCATCAATTATAATTAGTGTATTGTTGCAATAAATGAGGTCTAAATTCATCCTCTGTGCACATCTTACTCAGTTATCTGATGATTTCATCAAATCATATCCTGGTTGGTATTTTTTGTAGAAGACAATGACATCGTTAATATGAGGTTTTACAACTAGATCCAAATTTTGAATTAAGTTACACACAACAGTGGTTTTCCCGTACTGAGTTCCTCCAGCAACGATGTATGTAAATGGGTGATTGAGTTGAATTCTATCGAAATCGTAAAATGGTAGAGTCATTTTTGAAGAAGCTGCTTTATGTGAAGTGTGAGTGTGACTTGACCTCTGTCAATTGGAAGTTCCTCACCAAATTCGTCACACAAAACTACAGAAATCACATCAAAGTCACTTCTTGAGAGAAGAACGTAGAATGGGTTGGTGAATGTTTGTGTTATTGCATGAGCATCTTCACCAGCTATATTGACCATTCGTAATAAAGGCATCAAACTTGATCCGACTATTTGTGGTTCAATAATGTCTGAGTAAATAAACATATGATATCTTCCTGCAGAAAGATCACCAACGAATTTTGAATAATAAAACTGTGATTTCTGTTCAGTTAAATTTTGGAATTCCAGCTGCCCATCAAATCCCAGCACATCAGAAAGTTTTTCGCTGATCGAAATCTCTATATCCGGGTCTATTTCGATGCTCACTCTTCGCTTGGTATCACTGTAAACCACTTGACAAGCTACGTTGTGTTTTACAAACTTTGTGTTTTTTATCTACTGGATGATGGACCGAACTATAGTGTTGAAGACTTAATGAAATTGTTCCACCAACAGTTGGTCCTGAATAATCGATTAGGTTATCACTTGCCAACCCAGTTAATGTCCGGAAACAGCAAACATAAGTTAACTCAACAAGAGCTATCTCATACTGGCCAGGCTCCAATCTAACTTTATATGGCAACTTGATTCGGTAATTTGATATTCTATTGTGTACAAAATACTTCTGTGATCCATTAGAAGGAAGGGTTAAGTAAAATGACATGACTCTTCACTGTTCAGACACTCGACTGAATTTTCTCCGTAAAATATTCCACTGATTGCATCNGACTGAATTTTCTCCGTAAAATATTCCACTGATTGCATCTCCACTCATGTCCTTTACACGGTATGTAACAGGGATTGAGTCAATGACCTCATGTACTTCGAAAATTTCATCAGTAAACGTTGGCCAATAACCTTTCTCAAAAGTCCTTTTTAGTTTCACAATTCGCACATGGTCGTATAATTTGAATTTTGCGGGTGAGGTAGGATTATTGTACATTTCCTTATAGGATTCTAGCCAAATATCGATTTCATTATATTTGTTCACATCAATTGGGAAAATATTTGTTGAGTGTGTTGACTCATTATATGCCTTGAGTAGTAGTGGTAAAACATTAATATATGTTTGATTTCCACTCATTGTTAGGTACTTGGAAATCCGAGTACAAATTGTTCTGTTAAATCGTTCAATAACACTTGCTCCAAAGTCCGAATAATTGTGATACATCTTAATTGAATGGCGATCAAGAAATTGGATGAATTGCTTGTTCCAAAACTCCGTCCCCTTGTCACATTCCAAGAAAGTTGGATGTTCCTTGCTTTTCTGAAGAATTGAGTTGAAAGCTTCTATAACTTCGTGAGCTTTTTTAGACTTCATCGGAACTGCATGTGCGAGTTTTGAAAATACATCAATGACAGTAAGAAGACAAGAATAGCCTTTGTTGCTTTAAACGTATTGTGGTAAAAAAAACTATATCAGCTTGCCATAAATAGTTCATACCGGGGACAATCACTCTTCNTAAAAAAAACTATATCAGCTTGCCATAAATAGTTCATACCGGGGGCAATCACTCTTCTGCGTCTAAATCTTACCCGTCTCTGTTTGTGTTTTGTGTATGAATTCTGAGTCAAGAGGTATTCAACTGCTTTCTTTTCTGATATTCCACAGAATTTACTCAATCGGTGAACACTGCTTAAGCCTCCAGATGATTTAATTTTTTTATACACATTGTCAATTTGTTTAAAATTCATTTTTATTCAATCTACTTAGAACTCACTGATACAAACTGTGTTCAAAGCTATTGAGAATAGAGCTGGAATACTGCTAACATTTTAGCCAAGTGATGACACGATTGAATCACACCTATAAGGTCTTCATCTGATGTGGTGGTAGATTCTCCCAGTCCCTTAGAGAAGTTTATACTGAAGTTGTCTCTTGNATCACACCTATAAGGTTTTCATCTGATGTGGTGGTAGATTCTCCCAGTCCCTTAGAGAAGTTTATATTGAAGTTGTCTCTTACAAATTTAAGTACAATTGAATCATTACCTTCCAGCTCTGAATCACTAAATCTATTCAAAATATCTTCATAACTATAACCACTAGCTCTATGAATCAAATAGTAAATACAAAAATGACCACAAGTATTGCTTGATCCTGACTGAATCCTAGAAATATTGTGGTGTACTATGCTATCGGTCCTTCTCAAAAATTCAGTGACAATGGGATTATAAAATGACAGTGGCATTGCACAACTATCGAAAAATTCAATATAGTTTGATTTGATTTGCTTAAATATTGCTAACCAATGCAGTCCTGGCTCATTTGATGTATCAGAATTTACTACAATTGCAAATTGTTTTTTATGAAATCCTTGAAGCTCATCACAAGGTATTACAGATGTGAAGTATGGATCCGTTATGCTGATTTGCAATATTTTGTTTATATCCACAGTATTCATGATGAAACCACACTTTGACGAAATCTGTCTATTTCTAGAACACATTGTTGCTCTGATAAAACGATGCAGTGAATTGAATTGATCAAGGATTTTGAGAACTGGATTTCAAGTTTCACACTCCCGGATTTCTCCAAGTTGAGCAATGCTTCGTTGCCAGTCGGTTGTTGAATTGCAAATGCAAACAGAGCATTGTTACNATGCAGTGAATTGAATTGATCAAGGATTTTGAGAACTGGATTTCAAGTTTCACACTCCCGGATTTCTCCAAGTTGAGCAATGCTTCGTTGCCAGTCGGTTGTTCAATTGCAAATGCAAACAGAGCATTGTTACTCATGTAGTTATCACGATCAAACGAAAGTCCCACATCCTGTCCTGCAATGCCAGTACTTGTAAATAGTAGGTAATAAGCAAGCAATTTCTCTTTTCTCAAGGAGCCGCTGATGCGCGAGTATAATACTGGGGAATGGAATTTGCTTCCTTATGTAGAACGTTGCTGAGATTAACTTAATAATTGCATCTTCTGTCACGATTCCCGAAAACAGAACAAATGCATCCGATGTACAAGTCAAACAAATTCGAATATTGACATCATTTAAGATATATCAATGTTGTGTCGCCAAATTAAACAGAAGTTTATCTAAAAGTTCTATCTGTTTTGACTTTGCAATGTGTTCCTTTCTCCTCTTCCAACCCAAATTAGTATTTTTAGCTATACCTCCATCAGTGTCCTCGTAGTAAAGAGCACAGCCACCCTGTGAAGTTTTGTAGTCGTTTCCATATGACAAGAGGGTTTCAAAGTACGCTCGATATGGATATCCGTTGTTGCTTGTGGAGACAAGCTTTTCATTAAAATAAATGTCAAGTTGGGAAAATAATGAATGAAGAAACAAATTTGTTGTTTCAACCATTGAGTCATCTGGTAAATTGGTTCCGTCTTTGTTTGTAACTTTTAGCTTTACATAAATAAAACTGTCACAAAGGTCCAAATAGTGATTTCCATTTCCTGGAATTTTAAACTCAATCTTGTTTGTAAAATCTTGAACATTCACAATTGGTTGATACTCTTCATACATGCTGTAATCACATGTTGTGTAGGTGGATGGAATTGAGAATCAACCTCTCCTTGAATAGCTGGTTTTGATAAAGAATGAAGTAGTGACATTATGAAAATATGTCAAACCTTGTTCGTTTTGTTGCGGGATATTGGGTATGGTTTTGTTTCCTTTTTTTTTGGAAGATTTCTTTTGGAAGATTTCTTGGAAGATTTCTTGGAAGATTTCTTAGAGGATTTAGAAGATTTTTTGTTCGTTTTGCCTGTTGACTTTCTTTGACTATTTCAAACGGGAAATATTTTAGCTCTACCAGCTACCCCTTTTCCAGTTTGTAGGGAATTGACAGCTGAATTGAGAATTTCTGTTCCTACGTTTTTCAAAAAACTAACATCGTTTCTCTTCAAAGCAGTCTTTACAGAATCTCCGTTCGCTGCAACGTCGGAGACTGTTCTGAGAGCCGCTATTTTAGCATGAGGAAAAATATATTTCATCACTAGCGGAATTGCATATTTAGCAATTCCACCAAGAACTGATCCTAATCCTCCCCCTCTTTGTCTAACTACATGCAACACAGGGATTCCTTGTCCAATTTGTCCCTTTAGTGTATGATAATAATGGTCATGATGAAAAATATATTTTTGTCTCATGCTGTCTCACTGATTTATGTCAACTGACTGATAGTTTGATCAATACTGAAATGATACTAAAATGATAATAAATTATGAATGAAGTCTTGGTGATAAAAATGAATAGTTTTTAAGTTCTTCACTCAGCAATATTTCTTCGTGTGCAAAATGTTAGAAAGAAAAAAATGACTTTCAAGGAATAGTAATCGATACGATAATAACCTGCTACCTAGGAGAATAGAACCTGCAATACTCAATTTGTTGTATATATTTAACTTATCATTTTAACCACTATTCCATGAAAGTCATTTGGTAAACTCACATAAAAATAGAACTTATAAGTTTTGTTGCATAAATTTTAAACCCTAATGTNGTTTTGTTGCATAAATTTTAAACCCTAATGTTAAAATAGCATTGTATTCGTAAAAGCGAAAAGTACATGAATCAATATGCAAAAATTTACAGAGGAGTTTTACTCCTGACAATCGAGTTTAAAACTTATTATTACCTTTCCTCCTATAACTTAAATCCTGAACCAACTCCATGTAAGGATGATACCCAATCTTGTCCTGAGTGTAAAAGATATCACTTCTCTCAGTCACAACTGTACATACTACAGACTGGATGATTAAGAAACTGGAGAAAAAGTTTACTGAAGATTATGGAAATCACAAGTTAATCATAGAGATTTAACTTGCTTTGATCCTCCTATGCTTTCATTGGTAATTGATAAATCATNAGATGTTTAGTTGTCATAAAGACAAAAATATCATAATGACACACTTGTTACAATTTTATCACTAGCGAAATGATCAAGTTGTTAAAATCATCTCACAAGCTAAGTGACATAAGCTAACAATAGTCACATCACAACATTTGTTATAATGCACCACAGTTGTGTATGTGTGCATGTGTGAATACTAACATTATGGGGCGAAATGAGATTACGTTAATTTCGAGTGGCGTATAAACCATCATCATATGTTGCTGTTGCTGAATACAGGTATTGGGCGGGCGGGCTGGTGGGCAAGCCGGCGTTTTGGGCGGGCACCCCACACCCAAGTCAACAGATATTGGAAATCTTGTGATCATAGGATAAAACAGGTATAAACATGTATAGTTTGAATATCTGTAAGTTTATGGGTTNAAACAGGTATAAACATGTATAGTTTGAATATCTGTAAGTTTATGGGTTAAAGAATTTAGTTACTATTTCAATGTGATATTGCAACAATGCAGAGCTGTCGGTAATCGGTGGAAAAAGCTTGTCTTCATAGTGAAATGTGGCAACATTGCTTAACCGAGTCGATAGTTGGAGAGTTACTTAGGTCCTTAGGTACGTGGACTGTGGGCAATAAAAATACTTGCGTTCATAGGTTATGACAGGTTTAAACATGTTTGGATAGCTTGTCGAGTTGACCGAGTACAACTGTGGTGTATTTACCGTGTCGTGCTATCTACTCCCAACCCAACCCAACTTGGGAATTTTTTCAAGTCTCCCACCTAACCCACCCCAACTTCGGAATTTTTTCAAGACTCCCCAACCCAATCCAACTTAAAAGCTCTTTCAACGCTTCATATCCCAACCCAGCCGGTTGGGCGGCCNCAAGACTCCCCAACCCAATCCAACTTAAAAGCTCTTTCAACGCTTCATATCCCAACCCAGCCGGTTGGGCGGCCCATCACTGGTCCTGTTCATGTTTACTTGTCAATTCTCCCGCCATAGACTAACTCGCACCCGCCCCAGAAACATGAAGAAATCTTTGGAATTCAAAACTTTTCGAAAGCAACATCTTTGGAAGTCTATTTGAAAGAATTCTTTAAACTTCTTCAACTGTATTCACTGACAACAGTTCTCCAAAAATAATTATATGGGAATTAAAAAAAAATTCTTAAAAAAACGTTTAAAGGAAAAAATTCTACTCTTTTTGGATGCATCTAGGCTTCTTAAAAAATAAGCGNAATTCTTAAAAAAACGTTTAAAGGAAAAAATTCTACTCTTTTTGGATGCATCTAGGCTTCTTAAAAAATAAGCGAGGACGTTAAGTTTTCCTTCTTTCCTTTAGTTGAGTTTAAGCATTGGATGGAAAAGCAACAAGTTCTTTGTCTTTTCTAGTCACACAACATTTGTTTGTTTCATTCATTTCTTCGGTAAGCTTTAACCAATTAAAAATAAATTATTTTAGTAAAATGTCTTTTTTAAACGATAAAGTAACTAAACGTAGAATTATGCAGAAAGCGCGCAAAGATTTTAAAGACACAATGAACGTGTTGTGTCAAAATAAAAAACCGTGTTTAGTACAGTTAAACGAATCAAAAAATTTATCAACTACCAATTTGACAAAATTAGAGTCAGTGGAAGTTCAAACTAATTCGGAATCGGAAAATAGTGATGCTAATTTCAATCACGATTTTCATATTCAGTGATAGTGATTGGGAAGATCAAGCTGAAGATCATGTCAATGATTCTCAGAATTTAAATCTAGAATTAGAATTAAAAGTGTAGTACACGAAAAACAACGTTAATATTAACCAGTTCACATCACTNTTATCAACTACCAATTTGACAAAATTAGAGTCAGTGGAAGTTCAAACTAATTCGGAATCGGAAAATAGTGATGCAAATTTCAATCACGATTTTGATATTCACAGTGATAGTGATTGGGAAGATCAAGCTGAAGATCATGTCAATGATTCTTAGCATTTAAATCTAGAATTAGAATTAAAAGTGCGNGTGATTGGGAAGATCAAGCTGAAGATCATGTCAATGATTCTTAGCATTTAAATCTAGAATTAGAATTAAAAGTGCGGTACACGAAAAACAACGTTAATATTAACCAGTTCACATCACTTTTAAAATTATTACGTCGGTATCCTTATTCTGTACTTCAACCTTTGCCCAGTGACGCCCGTACCATTTTGAAACCAAAATCAACTGAAGTTAAAGAATGCAAACCTGGCAAATTAGTTCATTTCTCGCTAAAATCTGGGTTAGAAATTTGAAGTGATTTGATTCAAAACCTGACTTCAATAAAGCTACAAATTAATGTCGACGGTTTGCCAATTTATAAAAGTAGTTCAAAGCAATTTTGGCCAGTGTTGTGCTCCGTAGCAAATACAAAAATGAAGCCATTTGTGACTACTTTGTATTGTGATGATAAGAAACCTGAGGACATTAATGAGTTTTTCCTATTTCTCGAAGATTTGAATCTTTTTCTCAAGACTGGGCTCGCGGTTAACGGTATAGTTCTCCCTGTGACCCTTGATCTCATTGTGTGTGATGCCCAGGCTCGTTCTGCATTGACAGGTACAAAGGGACACAGTGGCTACTATTCATGTCTAAAATGTAAAATCAAAGGTGAATATCAAAATCTTAAGGTTTGTTTCCTTGAGACAAATTGTGAAAAGCGCACCTCGTTGTAATTCAGAAACCAAACTCATCCTGATCATCACACTTCAGAGAGTAGTTTATCAAAAATTCCAAACTTTGACGTTGTTAAATGTGTCGTGTTTGAATACATGCACCTTGTTTGCTTAGGAGTTGTTAGAAAACTGCTACTATTGTGGATTCGAGGCAAACCAAGTGAATACAAAATACGTCCCAGTCAAGTGAAATTAATTTCAAAATCTCTTAAACTTTTTTCAACAACGTTCACAGTGAGTTCAACAGAAAGCCAAGGTCACTTAGCGAAATTGACAGGTTCAAGGCTACGGAATTTAGGTTCATTTTGCTTTACGCAAATGTGATTTGTTTCAAAGACATTGCCAAAGAGAAGTATTTTAATCATTTCAATACTCTTTCAGTAGCTATTTCCATTTTATGTGATGAAGTTGTTATTCAAAATTATCACGCCTACGCTGCTGAACTCCTTGATTGGTTTGTGAAAACTTTTGCTTCGTTGTATGGAGAAAGTCAAATGTCATTTAATGTCCATGGGTTGTTGCATTTAGCTGATGATAGCAAAAGTTTCGGAATTTTAGAAAACGTTGATGCATTTAAATATGAAAACCATTTAGGAAAAATAAAGAAGTTTGTCCGTTTTCCAAATAACCCACTTCAACAGGTGTCAAGAAGATTGAAGGAAACATCGATTACTTACTCTAGTGGTGACAAGTTGAAATTATCAACAAAATATAACGAAAATCTCGAATTTGCAGAATTCTTCAAATTAGAGTCTGAGAAAATCATCATAACTGTTCAAAATATTCAGACAATTTTGTTTTGTCTGATAAAAACGAATTATGTCGAGTCACAAAAATTTTGCAAGATAAGGAGACTTTTACTTTGCATCTCATTTGTGACATTTATACGGGAAAGAAGTCAAGTGTATTTCTAAAGCCGTGCGACTCGCTAAAAATTGGAATTTTCAAAACCAACCCAACTCAAACTAATCCTGGTGTTAAAATTTTGTATTCCAGGGTCAAACGCAAGTGCCAAATTTTCCTTAAAGAAGACAGTCTTTTTGTTTTTCCACTACGACATGTATCTGGTGGTCAAGTTTCCTAATGAAAATGATACAGTTGCCATTGTCTTTTCTACATGGTTCAACGATGGGAATTGCAGATGGCCAAATACTAAAGATGTGGACTCATTTCTTCGAAAAAAAAGCAACCTGANGTTCAACGATGGGAATTGCAGATGGCCAAATACTAAAGATGTGGACTCATTTCTTCGAAAAAAAAGCAACCTGATAACTCCTGGAAAACATATTCTGCTAAGCTTATTAAATGTTTTGGTAAGTAATATCGAATAAATTTTAAATATTTGACATTACATTTCTAATTTTGGAAAGTTTAGCTATTGGTTATAGTTACTAAAGTGATTGTTATTTGGCTTTGTACGTCAATTCTAAACCTTGTTATAACTTTGTTTGAGTCCACGGTATACTAAAAGAGTCAAATTTTTTTATACTATTTAGAAGCTCTCGATGAGGCGATTGGAATTCTCTAAAACGAATCCGGAAGAAGTGTTTGAGAATTCCTAAAGTAATCCCAAAAAGAAGAAGCATTGTATTACATAAAGTATTCCATAAAGCTTTCTCTATTCTCAATCTAATCTGGTAATTACTAGGAATTGTCAGTGTTGTTTAAAATTCAATGCTTTAGAAAGCTTGAGAATTCTTTTTTGCTAAAGAGGCGGTTTCGTGATATCTCTATCTTACCTTTGTCATATCTCGTGTCGCCACCATGACGTATTGTATCATTAATGGTCCATTTAGGGTTTGTTGAAGCATAATGCAAAGAAAGTTCCTCTAGCTCCACACATACTGACGTCCCAAGGTACCTTACCCTCCTGCCTGAGCGGCTTCATTTCTAACCTCAATTTTTCTCCCTCCAGGATACTGCCTGTGCGGCTTTATTTCCAACCTTGCTCGCGCTGTTGTAACCGAATAACTTCGAATAGTAGATGTGTATATTATCTATGCTGTAACTAATACTCATTAGCTGTTCGTATGTTTCACATGTGATGTCCATGAGTTATGCATAGTATGCCCATATGTTACTCAGGATTACGAGCAGGAGACCTGGCTGTATGGAAGTTTTGCCTTACATTAGGATGTATCGCAAAAGTTCCATACAGGCGGTAGTACTGACTGTATGGAAGTTTTGCCAATTTCATAATTTTTCAATGTTGCCGATTTCATAGTTTCTCAATGTTGCCGATTTCATAATTTTTCTATGTTGCCGATTTCATGGTTTTTCAATGTTGCCGTTTTCATAATTGTTCAAGGTTGCCGATTTCCTAGTTTTTCAATGCTGCCGATTTCATAGTTTTTCAATTTTGCCGATTTCGTAGTTTTTCAATGTTGCCGATTTCATAGTTTTTCAATGTTGCCGATTTTTATAGTTTTTCAATGTTGCCAATTTCATAATTTTTCAATGTTGCCTATGTCATATTTTTTCAATTTTGTCAATTTCATAGTTTTTCAATCTTGCCGATTTCATAATTTCACAATTTGTTGTAACTGAAAGGGTTTGTTCACAATATTGGCAGCCAATAAAATTTTTATCAAGTATATGTGCAACTCAGGCTTAGCATATGGCGATCTTAAGTGTAACTTATGGGCATCTTGTGACAACTTATGAGTATCTAGATATTAGCATCTGGACACCTTATATGTAGCATATGGACACCTTGTGTGTATTATATTGGCACTTTGTATGAAGCATATGGGGACTTTGAATGTAGTATATGGGCACTTTGTATGTAGCATATGGGCACTTTGTATGCAGCATATGGGCACTTTGTATGTAGCATATAGGCACTTTGTATGTAGCATATGGGCACTTTGTATGTAGCATATGGGCACTTTGTATGTAGCATATAGGCACTTTGTATGTAGCATATGGGCACTTTGTATGTAGCATATGGGCACTTTGTATGTAGCATATAGGCACTTTGTATGTAGCATATGGGCACTTTGTATGTAGCATATGGGCACTTTGTATGTAGCATATGGGCACTTTGTATGTAGCATATAGGCACTTTGTATGTAGCATATGGGCACTTTGTATGTAGCATATGGGCACTTTGTATGTAGCATATAGGCACTGTAGCATATGGTCATATCGTGAGTAGCATATGGGCACCTTATATGTAGCATATGGGCAGATCTTGAGTAGCATAAGTGCACCTTATGTGTTGCATTTGGTCTCCTTATGTGTAGCATATGGGTACCTGATGTGTAGCAAATGGGTACTTCGTATGTAGCATATGGGCATATTTAAGTTGAATATGGGTATATCGTGAGTAGTATATGGGCATCTCGTGAGTAGCATATGCACACCTTATATGTAGCATATGGGCAGATGGTGAGTTTCATATGGGCGTCTCGTGTGTATTATATACGCACTTATATGTAGAATATGGGCACCTGATATATAGCATATGGGCAGTAAGTATGTAGCATATCGGCACATGGTGAGTAGCATATAGGCATCTCATGAGTAGAATATGCGCACCTTATGTTAACATATATGCATCTCATGAGTGGGATATATACATTTTATAAGTTGCATATGAGCATCTTGTTTGTAGCATATGGGCATCTGGTGAGTAGCACATAGGAATCTCGTGGGGGTAAACGGGCATTCCTTGAGTGGTTTATAGCCATCTCTTGAGTTGTCCCTAACGTGGCCCAAGGTAATAAACTTTGACAACGTTGCATTTGGGTGGATTAATTGCCGCACAGGCAGTACTTAATGTCTTGAATTCTTGTGACATTGATCTTTATAGAATGTTGATTTTCATCGTTTATACTGATCATCCCATGCCATCTACAAGATAAGTTGTTGTGCTTAATGAAAGAAAAAGTTGTAAAGAACGTAATGGTTGAAATAGGTCGAGGAATTGGTGGTAATTTTTGACACACAGTTGAAAAAGAGGTGGAAAAAAAACCGCAGTATGTGTGGAGTTAGAGCTTCGCTCAGAGGATCTTTGCATTATATCTAAATTGAAAATTTTACTTAAAAATTTTAAATCATCTTCCTTCACTTATTAAAAAGTTGAAAAGCTTAACTTTTNGGGGTGGAAAAAAAGCCGCAGTATGTGTGGAGTTAGAGCTTCGCTCAGAGGATCTTTGCATTATATCTAAATTGAAAATTTAACTTAAAAATTTTAAATCATCTTCCTTCACTTATTAAAAAGTTGAAAAGCTTAACTTTTGTGAGTGAAGGCAAAAGAGACGAGAAAGAAAGAGACATCATCACTAAAATGTTTTTTTTTCAAAGCATGCTCGCTTTGTGTCTCTCTAGCAACGTTTGAGAGATGTTAGATGAATTCTAAATTGAATAATCTATCCGTCCTGGAAAGTATTACTCAAGATACAGATAAGTGAAAGTGATCACTAAACCGGGCGTAAGCAGGGGAAATATTCCCCTCCTTTTATGCCGCAGTCTCAAACCATTTGAATAAAAGTATTTTTGTATTTTGAAGACTAGACAAGGCAACAAAATAAAAAATACAATTCGGCTTAATCAGCCAAAATAGAAACTACAAAATACACGGGTTTCACTCCATCCCAGCTACAAACTACAAAATACAAATTGTATTTAAAATACAGTATTTNTACAAAATACACGGGTTTCACTCCATCCCAGCTACAAACTACAAAATACAAATTGTATTTAAAATACAGTATTTACAAACTACATGTATTTTGCCCAGCCTTGTTATTTCACATTTAAATGTTATGTCTCCGCTTATACGCCACTGTACGCTGCAAAATGAAAAAAAAATATTTTTTTAATAAAAGTGTGTAGCTGGGGCGTGATCATGAGAGTTTCGGCGCGGTGACCTTGTAAAACATTGTNTACAAAATACACGGGTTTCACTCCATCCCAGCTACAAACTACAAAATACAAATTGTATTTAAAATACAGTATTTTCAAACTACATGTATTTTGCCCAGCCTTGTTATTTCACATTTAAATGTTATGTCTCCGCTTATACGCCACTGTACGCTGCAAAATGAAAAAAAAANGTATTTTGCCCAGCCTTGTTATTTCACATTTAAATGTTATGTCTCCGCTTATACGCCACTGTACGCTGCAAAATGAAAAAAAAATATTTTTTTAATAAAAGTGTGTAGCTGGGGCGTGATCATGAGAGTTTCGGCGCGGTGACCTTGTAAAACATTGTTTTGTTTTACATTCTGCTTGAAATAACACGTTCTAACTTCAAGAACATGTTAGCTGACCACCTTAACCGTCGGATTTGGAACCGATAGAAAGTAATTCAGACTGGTTTTCGATTAGCAGTCGGTTATGGTTATGATGGTTAAGGAGGGGTGGAGTTTGGCTTCTACTTAACCGTAGTGGGAAACTTTAAGTTAATATATTTTTTTTATCTGTTTTGCTATGATACCGATCAGGTTTTATTAAGTCCACGAGCTTTCTACGCATCCTCCAAATATATATCAAAACTGAATTTTGAGTCTTTATTTTGCCGCTCTGCCGCACTACTATTAAATTTGCTAATGGGACTTTACCAGGTAAAAATGGTTTTCAATTGATAACTTTTATTTTGTCAAAATTTTTCAGACAAATTTTGCTTGGGTGTAGAGAATCGCATTTTGAAAATGAAAAAAAAATTCTATTATTTTCTAATGTTGGTGAACTAAATTAGCATTCAGCATTATATAAAATATTCTCGGATTAATTTGAAATTTAGGAAGTACGAGCTTGAATTCATTTTGAAAGATATTTTTGTATGTTATTGTGATCATTTCAAAATTAAATTTGTATTTAAAAATTGTTCTTAATTTATTTTACAAGTTGGTGTACTGAATTCAAACTCGGCATTGCGTCATTTGTCGTCGGTTCAATATCTACTTTCTTATGGATGTGCTGTATCGTATTTTGAAAATGTATTTTTGCAGGTTTTAGAAAATACTTGAAAAAAAATATTTAAGACATATTAAAGAAAATTTTCGAAAACATCCAAAACACCTTCCCAAAATGAGTGTAAGCACATACCTTCTAAATTTCAAATTAGTATAAGAATATTTGACAGATTACCGAATGTTAATTTGTTCACCACCGTTAGAAACTAATAGATAAAATTTTTTTTTATTCAGACAAACATATTGTGGCGCGGCGTACCGTTGCATTGATTGGAAGAATTAATTTAGCGGAATGAAAAGAATAATATTGGATTATGATGAATGAGATAGGATATGATAGTGAGTGGGGCTTGGTTACACACGGAGTATCTACAGTATTGAAGTACGGGAATGGGACTGGCTCTTTAGGTAGTACTAATAGAGTGTCAAGTTAACTTCTCTAAAGACTATTCTAGTTCTCTAACTGAAGTGTCTTCTCTACTCTACTGGTCCCACATAAGCCTGGAGTGAAGTGGATGGGAAGGGGTTGCATTAGATCGGGTCTGAGTTATCCAACTCCGCTATTGTCTACAGTTCACAACCCCTAAAGGCTAGGAACTGTGGTTACCGGGGCCTGGTTCTCTTCTTCTACCTACAGGCCGGTCTCTCTAGACTCTACTGCTCCTACAGGGTGGGTTACTCTTCTACCTAGAGTTCTCGTACTCTAGTGCCTAAACATTGGGGGCCTCTTTCACCTGCGGGACAAAACCGTTACTGGTGTTCTCGGCTCTTAAGTAATGTCTCCCCAAGACTATGTCTAACTTAGGGTGTTGCTATCACTTCACTGTAGGAACTGGTTTGCTTCTAAGAGTGTTGTTCCTGTAGGGACTATCTTCCCTAGAGGAACTCAGTCTTCAACAGGAACACTCTTCTCTTCCTAGAGGAGCTCGTCTATAGGAACTACTCTTCTCGTCCTACAGGAGCTAACCTTCCTGTAGTGACTACTCTTCTCCTCCTACAGGAAACAACCTTCCTACAGTTTCTAAGTTACTCTGACTAAAGACCGATGGCCTTACCTACCAAGTATGATGTCTTCTGCGCAGGAAAGGTTTGGGGATTCCGATGTATTTTCCGGCACCGGTTCCCCGGGGTCACCGGAGTCTTGCTGAGATACAGAGCTCCCCGGTGAGACCGGTGAAAACGGTGAAACCGGAGTAATTCTGGTGAAGCGTTGTAAGTAAAGAGAAACCCGATGCTCGCCCAAGGGATGGTGGATGCCACGCGGGTCTTTCCTGACCCTGAGCAGGGATGAAGCCTTGCACAGTCTGCGGTCTACTGATGAAAGGGCACTCTCGACAACACACTTCACGCACTTAGGTTCTACCCTCTCTCCTCTGGGTCCGACCACTTGACAACACCAAGGTATTCCGATAAAAACAATACTAGGCTGAATATAACCCGATCCCGAGATAATAATTTAGGAACAAGACAATAAAAGAAACGACTTACAAAGGCTAAACTAAAAGGACAGTAATAGGCACAGCTCTACACTCTACGGAATGCAAAAGTCGACTACCACCCTCCTCTCACGATACACGAAAAAATATTGGTTTTGTTTACGAGGTGGATTGCATGAAGGGAAAACCACATTTCCTTTTTCATTTCCTTTTTTCTTATCAAGAGTTTTTTTGTTATGTAAAATGGCGTAATACCCAACCCAAAACCGCCGTTTCGCCACAATATTGTGGCGAAAAAATTTTATAAAATTTATTTTGTGAATTTTTGCATCTCTCCTCGACGCATGACATTTGAAGACTTTTGGGACAGTTTCTCCAAAAAAAAAATTTTTGAAATTTTTTTAGAAAAGTATTTGGAAAAAAAAATTTTTTTTTGTAAACAGTTTCAAAAGTCTTCAAATATCTTGATTCGTGGAGAAATGGAAAAATCCAGAAAATAAATTTTTTGTAAAAAAACAAATTTTACAACAACCCCCAAATGTATACCCCATTGCTCATATAAAGGTTCAACGCGCAGGATAAATACGTACTGCTCATTTAAAATGCTTGCGGCGCATACAAACCTCCACTGTGCATGTACAACCTATTGCGCATATACACTTTCACCGCGGATGTATAATACGTACTACGCATACGAAAGTGCTCTGCGCATGTACAATGAGTAATACTCATATAAACGTCAAGTGCGCATTTACAATGTGTACTGCGCATAAAACTTCCACTGCGCACCTACAATACGCACTGTTGAAGCGAATGTCCACTGCACGTGTGCAATGAGTAATTTTCATACCAACGTCTACTGTACAATTCCTAGCCTACTACGCATAAAAACGTCCATTGCACACACAAACTTACTTGACTCTCATACTCTTTGCCAAATGTCTCTCCTGGGCTCTGCTCGGGCTCTTTTGAAATTTCCCTTTGGGCTCTGCTCTTGCTCGGGCACTTTTGAAAATTTTCTTTGGGCTCTGCTCTTCCTCGGGCTCTTTTCAAATTTTCATTTGGGCTCTGTTCGGGCTCGGGCTCCTTTGTAAATTCTCTCTTGTGCTCTGCTCTTGCTCTGGCTCTTTTGAAATTTTCTTTTTTGGTATTCTCGGGCTCGGGCTCTGTTTTTAAATTCATCCTTTCAGTTCAACTAAGAATGCTCCCACTACTGCTCACCATTACAGATTATTGATTTTGTATTATTCACACAAGACAGTAAGGTCTGATACACTAGAAGTAGCGTCTCTGCTGCTAGATGTAGTGGACGCTATATCTAGCAGCTCTGCTGCTAGAAGTAGTGTAGCTGCTATTTCTAGGTGCTTTGCTCCTACTTCTGGGGCTTGCAGTGTTGCCTACCTTTCGTAGCATATTGTTGAATTTTGCTAATAAAAATTCTTTCTAAAAAAAATCAGAAAATAATTATCAATTAATTGTAAAACAAATGAGCAAATAGTTCTACAGTGAAACAAAAAGTTGTAAACTATTCTATTATTTCTCAAAAGAAAATTAAATATAATTTATTTTATTATTATTTGATTAATTGATTTGGCACGCCCTATCAACATACGAGTAAGAAAACGAGAAAAAGAGAAATCCGATTTAATCACTTAATTAATAACTTAACTAACTTAACTTATAACTAAATTTAAATCTCCATGTATTTGTCTAGAATCGTTGACATAAAAATGTTTAATTTGAGGTACATTAATGGAAGTTGAGTTTTTGACATGAAACTTTTTAGGACATAGTCAATTGTTTCGTGGGAGTTAGAGGTGGAGTGTAGAAATGTTTCTCTTTCATTTGTGTTATTAGTGCACTTCGCTATTACGTGATCGAAAGAAAGGTTGTCTCCGCAGAACTTACACATTATTTGTCGATGTGCCCCCAAGTTGACCCATTTTGAGCGATGGAAGGCATAGTTGGTGTCATTTCTGAGCTGCGAGATTCTTAGTACTAGGTACTGCGGTAGATTCGCCTTCAGGTAAAATTTTGTTCCATATCCTGAGTCAATGAGTGAGCAGTAGTGAGGCATTGTAGTGGATGTTTTGGCTTTTTTCAGATCATCTAACTCCAATTTTTGTCAAAATCTACAGAAAAAGATTTTATAGTATCTGGAAGTAACATTATAAGAGTTTCTTATCCATACGCTCTCCAACTCGACAGACCCCAGGACATCTCTCAGTTGAACGCACCAGTTTGTCTGCAGGGGGTGTGACACCAAGACTCGTCTCAAATCATCATACATTATGCGCTGTAACGAGTGGGAGTTAAGGCCTAAAATTTTGCGCCAAAGCAGATACCCGTTTTTAGCTATTTCGACCATAATAGGAGGCGTTCCTGTTTCTAAGCTAACGTAGTAACGTGGGGAGGATATCGGCAATGATAGGCTGCGTTTCAGAAACAATTGCTGAGCGATTTCAAGCTTGTCGGCATGCGCCATCCCCCATACACCTGCACCGTACAGCGTTGTCGCGTGAAGTACCGTGGACAGAGTTTTTGGATAGGAGCCATTGTTACTCGTTTAGGAAACTTGAGGAGTTGTGAGAGTGAGGCTGTAGCTGCCTTTGCTTTAGATGAGGCTTGATGTGTTTGTTTAAAGAACCTTCCCGTAGAGGAGAACGTGAATCCAAGGTATGGGTATTCTTTGACTACTTCTATGAGGTCTTTTTTCTAGAAAAAGAATTCATTTCTTTTTACTCTTCCGCTAGAGTTGAACACCATGACTTTAGTTTTAGATAGATTCACGTGAAGACCGCGGGAGCTGAAAAAATTAGATACTAGTGTTATTTTTTGTTGTAGAGTTTCCATGGAGGGTGCTAAAAGTACAAGGTCGTCGGCATACAGTAAATGATGAATTAATAGTTTCCCGATCTTCACTGTTGAGATGTTGCTTGCAGCTAGTAGTCTAGACAGACCATCAATGAAGAGATTGAAGAGAGCAGGACTGGCTGAGTCTCCCTGGAGCAAACCTTTGGTTATTTTGATTTCTTGGGTCTGGTTCGTACCTGAAAGAATATTGGCAGCACTTTGTTTATACAAATTTTGAAAGAATCTAATAAATCGCGCGGTTACTCCTTCTTTGTGCAGTATTGTCCAAAGTAAATTGTGAGATGGACTATCAAATGCTTGCTTAAGGCCTACGAAGCAAGCGTAGAGTTTCTTGTGTTGACTGATTTGATTTGTAATTAGTCCATTTAGCACGAACAGGTGGTCGAGTGTTCATTTGCCCTTCTGAAAACCTCCTTGGAATTTAGATATTTTGTGGTTGGTTTGTATCCAATAGTTTAGTCTATTTGTCAGGATTGACGTGTAGATTTTCGTTATGGTGTTTAACAATGAGATGGGGCGGTAGTTTTCAAGGTTGTTTTTTGCGCCTTCCTGTGGATGGGAATGATAAGCACTTGTGACCATGTTTGTGGTATTATTCCACTGTCATATATGTTTTGAAAGGTTTCGCACAATTTCCGGAGAGAGTTGTGAGAAAAAAATTTCCATACCTCATTCGGAATTAGATCCGGTCCGTGGGCTTT
>NIPM01000091.1:237955-255721 GCA_002738285.1 Holacanthella duospinosa | reverse complement strand
TGCTTCTTCAACTGATCACTTAATATCACTAAATATTACCGAAAAGATATCATAATACCACGTGATAAAATTTTGTACATTTTACTTGACGCACTAAAATATATAATGTGTTCATGAAAGAATAAGTGTGCAGAAGTCTAGAATTTGGTTAAAATTTGAATTTCTTTGCGCGGTCAGTATTCACAGCTTATTTAATCCGAGAATAAAATTCTTTTGGTTAGGAGGATCGTATACGGCGGAAAAATGGGAGAAAAATATAATTTATAAATATTAANATACGGCGGAAAAATGGGAGAAAAATATAATTTATAAATATTAAAAGTTAAGCTTACCGAAGTAGTAAATTTCCTTTTACAACTTGGGATAACAGAAATACAGAAACAATAAAAAAATTTTTGCTAAAGACTACGACAAACATACGTAACAAGCTATAATCAGAGCAATGAAGGGAGCTTTGAAAATGTCTAGTTGCTAGATTTCTTATTAAACTGATACTGGAAGTAACTCCTGTAAAAAATTTAGGTTTCTTTGTTGTTCAGAAAAAGTGCAATATTCTTCTGTAATTTACTAACAATTTTAATAATTTCCCTATGAGGGATCAGAATTGGAAGAAAATTTTACTATTAGTAATGCAATTTCCCTGAACAACGGACGGTAAAACCAAAACAAATAATGAGCGTTACACTGCATTTCCGAAAGCAAAGCTAGAACTCATTCTCATGTGTAGGGTCTGGATGTGGCAAAGCATTCAAGAATATAGTAAATAATAGTTTAACAAGATTTATCACATGATATTTTGGTAGCCCAATTTCATCTTGTCAATCAATCTTGATCACGACAATTTTTTTACTACTAATTCATAATAATAATAACGTAATTCGTTTATTTTGTCAAAAAAAATTTTTTTTTGTCACAATTGAAATTCATAGGAAATAATTTCTTTAAGGTTAATACGGCTAATTTCAATAAATGAGATGTTGCCAGCCCCAATGTCGCTAGATCTAGCAGCAGCCCCTAGATTAGCAGCTGCTTATATATCTAGGAGCTCAAGTTCCTAGATTTAGCAACAGAGCCGCTAGATTTAGCAGCAGAAACTCTACATTTAGCAGCTTTACTTTTCAATTATTTTTCTAAAATCGGGTATCAATTATTCTTGACCAAGCCTTATATCAGTCGAAAGATTATAGGATAAGCTATTTAATTCAAAAAAAAATAACCGGAAATGTTCAACCGTTTAATTTATAGACACATTTTATTGAATAACTCAGCCCTGCCACAATGAAATTTTTTTTCGGCGCGGTGAAAAGTTGCTAAATTTGATTTACTATCGATTAAAAATACTAGCTAAACTCGTCAAGAAGATATATGTTCGAGCTTTTGAAAATAAGTTTAGTGCTGCTAGATCTAGCAGTACCAAGACGCTAGATCTAGCAGCTTACTCCCTACATCTAAAGGCTGAGGTGCTAAATTTAGCAGCCCGCTGCTAGATCAAGCAGCGGGCTGCTACTTCTAGTGTAACGGGCCCTACTGCAAGAGCCCGAGCCCAGAGCCGGGAGNCTTCTTGTGTAACGGGCCCTACTGCAAGAGCCCGAGCCCAGAGCGGGAGACCAAACCGCGCGAGCTTTGTTGTGGACTTAATAAAACCTGATCGGTAGGTGTTACTTTAGTGAGACGGTGATAGAGAGGGTTAGTGTCAGATGTAAGATGAGTACTCACCCTAACTCTGACATCAATCCTCTCTACCACTATCACTTTAGTCTCACACCTTGAACATTTTTGCAACTACTCTGAGGCTAGAGGACCGTCTCACTAAAGTGACTAGAGAGGGTTGATGTGAGAAGTTAGAGATAAACATGTGTTCACCCCAAGTCTGATGTCAAACGTCTGTGCCACTGTCACTTTACTGAGATAGTAGTGGAGAAGGTAGGCATCAGAGGTAGGATATGTACGTTCTACTTATTCTACGTCTTACGTCAAAAGTCAAACACTGTCTCAATAAAGCGACGGTGGTTGACATCAGACGTAGGATGAGAATGTACTCATCCTACCTCTGATGTTAACATTCTCCACCACTGTCTTCCTAGTCAACAGCTTCCAACACTTCATATATACATCACTGAAGTGAATCACAATTTCAAGGTCATACTTTAACGTTCGGGTTGAAGTCAGATGTCAACCCCAACATTATTTGGACATAGACAAATTATTTATTAGTTTATAGTTACTTGTAGAGCTAGTAAATATTGTATGTAACCTTTCAAGTGTAGCTAAAACAGTACATGTGGTCTGTCAATGTGTGTTGAACTTGGTTGATACCCTCTGGTAGTAAGGTCAATCGAATAAGGTGAATCAATGAATTAAAATGCCAATTACACACCCTTCAAGTTGATTCCACGCATTGGGGGATTAACCTCCCCAACCTCTTTCAATACATATACACGTTGTATTTGTTTGTATATTGTATATAATATTTATACAATCCAGTTGACAACTTATATTATATATGTCAACACTAAGATCGCCTTGCGTATATCAACAGTGATATACAACTTTGAGCTCCGGTTTTACTGTAAAATAAAAAATTTCAAAAATCGGGTAATGCAGCTCTATACTAAATATATGTTTGAAGACCCGTGCATTATTCTTCTTTGTGGGTTTATTGTGCGAATTGTGGAATATTTTACTTCAGCCACAGGGAATCATCTAAATGGGAACTTCGAATTTTTTTTTCCGTTGTCAGACGAGCATCAAATTTAAACTCACGTGACTTTTTTTTGTTGTCATGCGTGTATCAGATCGGACACCAAGCCCATGTTGCCAAATCTTGAACTAGTGCTTGGCAATGATAAAATGGCTATGTAGACTAGATCAAAGCCATGAGGCAACTCGTTTCGCCCTTCCCTCGTAGTGATCGCTCCCCCTAATTTCCTTTGACATACAATCGCGTATATGAGATTTGATACTCGCATGCACAGGTGGAACTTCATGTAGCGACGCTACTTTGGATAGCGGAAATGTAGCGCTAGCGCCGCTACCGCTATATGCGGTAGCGGGTAGCGCGACCGGAAGTAGCGGTAGCGGTAGCGGCGAAATATTTGTTTAAAACTAGCGGTAGCGGTAGCGGTAGCGCATCAGTAAGTAACGGTAGCGCTAGCGGCAACCTTTTTCGCGGATTGTAGCGGTAGCGGTAGCGCATCATGATGCAGGGGTAGCGGTAGCGGTAGTGCATCATGATGCAGAAGTAGCGGTAGCGGTAACGGTAAATAGATCCACTACGGGTGGTTACGGTGTTGTGGGAGGTGCGGATTTGTTGGTGTGAGAGAAGTCTAAAAAACCGACTCAAATCGTCGAATTTGTCCACTGGCTGGGTTCTGGGTACGTTTTGTTAATGATTTTTCTCATGTCTATTAAATTATCCATTCCTCTTAGTCTTCATCCAAATTAACTTATATTCTATTAGTTAATTAGTTTAAATTCATCAAGCAGGAATCATCAAGCCCCGCTCCAAACATTGGACAGTTTGAGATTCAGAGTATCTTGTTTCCCACACTTTATTAGGTAATTAAAAATCATCCGTGGATTAACTTAAATTAAATTAGTCTAAAAGTAAACAATACCATTATCATTAATTATATTAACTAGATCAACACATAAGAGTGTTGATATAGTTAACAAAATCACAAAACCTAACTCAAGCTCACACATTTGAAATGTTTTAATGAAAAACAACATCTAGTTCGCTGTTTTGAAATTACAGGCCCATAAATTTAGAGATTCCTGCATCCAACAATGTTTGATAGAATCCTTATTAGTGGCATTAGTGACACTATGACAAATGCTCAACCGGAGAGAAATCTAGGGAAATACGGTACCGTGATCCAGTGTCTCATTTATGATGGAATAGCGAGAGTACAGTTTTCTTCAAAAGAAGAAGCCTATGAATGTGAAGCAGATCTTTCCAGAAAAGAGAGGGAATTGAAAATACGAGTCAAAATTGACAAAGCGCCTATGAAAGATACAAAACTTTGCAATTATTTACACAAAGGAGGTAATTAAATCCATTATTATGGTAGTATTTACATGCAATCGCACCTTCCTTGTATCATAAGCAGACATTCCACTTGCCACTTTTATTTAGCGTCTTGCCGCAAATTATTCCAACAAACACGTAACACCCAGGCTGAGAAACAAGCTCAGCTTCCCATATGATATATAAAGTAGCTCTAACAAGACACTAACTATGGCGATGTGGGAAATTTTATAGGATTTTTACAGCAATATGTATGTTGTTCAATATCCTAAAACTACGTAAAATTAATAGTAATGTTCAGACTAACTATCTTCGCTTGGTTTCTACTCCACGTGAACGCCAACAGTGTGAACAACAAATTAGATTGTTATTCATACTGTTAAGCAGCANCTTGGTTTCTACTCCACGTGAACGCCAACAGTGTGAACAACAAATTAGATTGTTATTCATACTGTTAAGCAGCATTATTTCATGTGCTTTTTAGTGCTGTCGTATTTCTAGTTCCTACTCACAGTACTGATGATGAAGATGAAGACGATGTATCAGTGGAAGCGCCTGGGTCCTGGGTTAAGAAGACTTACAAAGCTCGACATAGTTTCGTTTCCACTGTCTCTGTTTCATTAGCAAGTAAATGATCCTTAAGGAAGCATTTAATACCCATGATAATAATTAGTAATATATCCTTGTTAGGTTTTTCAAAACAAAGAATCTTATTGGGAAAAAAAGAAAAAGGCAATGGATAGATTCGGGGAAGCAGCAGAAAGACCGCCAGAACATGATAAAAGTTTTCTTTTGCACCGAAGGAAACTGAACTTGGGATTCATGGATTTGTCGTGGAGAANGCCAGAACATGATAAAAGTTTTCTTTTGCACCGAAGGAAACTGAACTTGGGATTCATGGATTTGTCGTGGAGAAGCTTAGGTGATGTCATTCGTCCATGGAAGTACCCATTGGGACACACAAGGAATGGAAAATTTGATTTACCTAGGGTATTAACGAATGAATTCAGCTTCATTTCGGAGAACGACGAATTAAAAATTGTGGAACTATCAAAACGCTTGGAGACTAAGAAATTTGTATCGCTTGATTTGGAATTCAATGACGATTACTCATACTTAGGTAGTCTTAAATCTTATCATATGATAGTTTTNGCCAGAACATGATAAAAGTTTTCTTTTGCACCGAAGGAAACTGAACTTGGGATTCATGGATTTGTCGTGGAGAAACTTAGGTGATGTCATTCGTCCATGGAAGTACCCATTGGGACACACAAGGAATGGAAAATTTGATTTACCTAGGGCATTAACGAATGAATTCAGCTTCATTTTGGAGAACGACGAATTAAAAATTGTTGAACTATCAAAACGCTTGGAGACTAAGAAATTTCNTAAAAATTGTTGAACTATCAAAACGCTTGGAGACTAAGAAATTTCTATCGCTTGATTTGGAATTCAATGACGATTACTCATACTTAGGTAGTCTTAAATCTTATCATATGATAGTTTTTTTGGTTAATCGGAGGCTCAACACTCTAGTGTGTTGATCCTTCCTAAAAAGAACAAATACTTCTAATTGACAGGTATGACATGCTTCATGCAACTCGGAATTCAAGAATGCGATTGCGTAATAGATGCAACTTTTCTACATTATTCAATAGTGCAGAACTTGAAGTCAGTGTTGGAAGCACCAACTATTGTGAAAGTAGTTTTTGGCGGCTGTAACGACTTCCTAAACCTAAAACGCTGCTTCTTAATCAAAATAAATACAGTAGTTGATATGCAAACTGTGTTTGATGAAATTTTGCGCTCAAGCTGTATTCAGATTCTGATACAAGCATTACCAAATGGAAAGCAATGGTTCAACCACTATTTCAAACTGGAATATGACAGCCTCAGCGCCGGCGAAATCCAATCGGCCCAGATCCAACGAGTTGCTAGTGGAACTATCAGATATGATGATTTTGTTCATCTTTTTTATGCTGACGACGAGATTACCAAAGATCATCAGCTGGCTGATTTCAGAATCAGAGAGGAACCATCACTCACTGAATTACTGCAGTATGGAACACTGGATATGCATTACCTCATTCGCATTTTTGTATTCGTCTCAAAGAATGTAAGTTGTTTAATCAAACAACAATCTAGTTTGTTGTTTCCAAAATTCTGTTGCCTATAATGCCTGCAACTGACAAGGTTATTTGGTAACATAATTCTCCAATTTTGTTTCAGTTTCCAGAACTTCAGCATTGCTTCGACTGAGCTATACTTCGGACAAACGAACTCTTAGTGAAGCGTTATGTTCCAAAATCATACAAATCATCCCATGATGAGCTACAGGATACCTTAAAAAAATTCTGAAAACTCGGGTCTATTTCTACGTTAACAGGAGAGCAACAAATGCTTTTTCATAACATACATGCGTAGAGAAGCTTACACGCCAAGTTAGTTGACGAGAATCCCCACTTCGTAGTGTCTTCAGTTGACATCGCCGCAGCAATTTTAGGCCAGGTCAAGAGTGAGGATAGTTTACTCAAAATTACGGGCAATAAATCAGAATCACTTTTCACATGGAAAAATACTCTTTTGCGCCTGATCATGGAGAGAAACACATTCTACAACAAAATGGTGTTGGCGGATTGTCACAATTGCGGTAAAATTGGACACTAGGCTTGGGGCTGTGCTGAAAATTATTCAAAGGAGAATAATTCTCGCTATTACTCTGAACATCCAGAATTAAAGTCTAAACAGAACCATCGACGAAATGTCAACAAAAGGGAAAATGCGATCGCACGAAAGTAGTGATGCCTTACATTAAAAGTAACAACAATCTAGTTTGTTGTTTATACTTTAAAATTATTTATTTCGAGGTTATGAAATTATTAAATTGGCGTAGTAGTTAATATATCCTATTATAAACTTCTCAAGCTCAATTGTTAATGAATTTTGGTTCCTTGATTGTTATTAAATCATTCGTAACTACATTATTTCTATTCAAAATACGTGTTTTTATTTACATTATTCAAAGGACCAAAAACTATAAAATCAATGAAGCCGAGAATTGAGGGGTTATTATTTGATTATACGCCTAAGTCTATTACGCGGGAATTAATCTAGATATTTGAAAGATAAGTTGGGACTCGGGAGTAACGAAATACTTTTGTGGAGAGAGCAAATTTTTGATTAATTAAAACTTCTCGATTTGAAGATTAATTTGAAATATTCAGCATTATAAAAGTTTGAGTGAAGGANTTTTGATTAATTAAAACTTCTCGATTTGAAGATTAATTTGAAATATTCAGCATTATAAAAGTTTGAGTGAAGGAAAGTATAGAAAGCAACATCAAGCAAACAGTTGAAGCAGGTGATCCATTCAATTAGTGTGACAAAACTTGAAATGGCAGCCAGTTCTTTACCAAATTTGATTCAGCAAACGATTGATGGCGGTACAACCATTTTAAATAATTTTCATCACCCAATACTTTCGGCGTACTTTCAGCATATAAGTACCACAAACGAAAAGTTTGAGTTACGTTGCAAGGTAAAGAAATGGACCTTACAACACAATTACCACGTGCAATCGAATGCTTATTCGCCAGGGCAAAAGTTTTGATAATCTCAAAAAGCATCTTTTGGTAAATTGAACACTTTCTAATTCAATTTAAATACAGCAAAAAAAGTAACAAGGTAGCTTAACAAACTAGATTGTTAGGCCACATGTTTTTGCTAGTGCTTAAATTGTGGTATTGTTTTAGTCAGTTCACAAAATCAACATTGGAGGAAAACTTGGGAAGTCAANTGCTAGTGCTTAAATTGTGGTATTGTTTTAGTCAGTTCACAAAATCAACATTGGAGGAAAACTTGGGAAGTCAAATACATCTTCAGTCTGCAGCACAATCAAGGAATTAATTACTGTAGAGAAGTATGCAAGGAATCATCCTCGCAAAGCTGCGTTCGACATACATGTCCAGAATTTATCTGTGAATGGATTACCATCAAACGTCGTCAACATGTCTGGCTTTATCTCCATGACAATCACGATACATTACTAGCCGAAATAGGATCGGCCATTTTCCTCACTTTCGAAAGGGAGAGTAATAGTATAGTGTAAACTCAAAATAATAAGTTTGACCTTCAGTGAAGTGGAACATAATTTATTTTTTGTTTTTTTTTTTGGAAATTAAAAAAAAAGTATAGGGTGTCCAAATTTGATTAGGATTTTTGAAAAATTTGTTAATTTAGGAAACACCCGGACCCGGGCATTATGAAAATCCCGGGTTACAAAGTAAAGTTCACCAATTGAGATGGAAATAATTACGAAAGGATGATACATTTTGACAGGAATTTTGGAAAAAAATTTAATTTGGAAAATACTTTAGGTAAATACCCGAATTCGGTTATTTATAAAATTATGCGGGTTAGAAACTAACTTCACCAATTTGGATGGAAAAAATTATGATTGAGTACTAAATTACGTCAGGAATTTTGGAAAATTATTCATTTTTCATAATACCCGAATCCGGGTATTAAAAAATTCTCCGGGTTAGAAACTCAACTTCACCAATTTGGATGGAAAAAATTATATTTGAGCACTAAATTACGTGAGGAATTTTTGAAAATTATTCACTTTGGAGAATACCCGAATGCTGGTATTAAAACATGCTCCGGGTTTGAAACAAAACTTCACCAATTTGGATGGAAAAAATTATGATTTGGCATTAAATTACGTAAGGAATTTTGGAAAATTATTTATTTTGGAGAATACCCGAATCCGGGTAATATAAAATTCTCCTGGTTAGAAACTAAATTTCACCAATTTGGATTCAAAAAATTATGACTGGGTACTACATTATGTCAGGAATTTTGGAAACTTCATTTTGAATAATACCCGAATCTGGTTATTCTCAAAAATGTTTAATGTAATTTTTCCCATCCATATTTGTGAAGTTTAGTTTCAAACCCGGAGAATTTTTTAATACCCAGATTCGGGTATTCTCCAAAATGAATAATTTTCCAAAATTGCTCACTTGTTTTAGTGCCCAATTATATTTTTTTCCATCCAAATTGGTGAAGTTTAGTTTCTAACCCGGAAAATTTTTTAATACCCGGATTCGGGTATTATCCAAAATNTGCTAGTGCTTAAATTGTGGTATTGTTTTAGTCAGTTCACAAAATCAACATTGGAGGAAAACTTGGGAAGTCAATTACATCTTCAGTCTGCAGCACAATCAAGGAATTAATTACTGTAGAGAAGTATACAAGGAATCATCCTCGCCAAGCTGCGTTCGACATACATGTGCAGAATTTATCTGTGTGGATGGATTACCATCAAACGTCGACAACATGCCTGGCTTTATCTCCATGACAATCACGATACATTACTAGCCGAAATAGGATCGGCCATTTTCCTCACTTTCGAAAGGGAGAGTAATAGTATAGCGTAAACTCAAAATAATAAGTTTGACCTTCAGTGAAGTGAAACATAATTTATTTTTTGTTTTTTTCGGAAATTTAAAAAAAAGTATAGGGTGTCCAAATTTGATTAGGATTTTTGAAAAATTTGTTAATTTAGGAAACACCCGGACCCGGGCATTATCAAAATCCCGGGTTACAAAGTAAAGTTCACCAATTGAGATGGAAATAATTACGAAAGGATGATACATTTTGACAGGAATTTTGGAAAAAAATTTAATTTGGAAAATACTTTAGGTAAATACCCGAATTCGGTTATTTATAAAATTATGCGGGTTAGAAACTAACTTCACCAATTTGGATGGAAAAAATTATGATTGAGTACTAAATTACGTCAGGAATTTTGGAAAATTATTCATTTTTCATAATACCCGAATCCGGGTATTAAAAAATTCTCCGGGTTAGAAACTAAACTTCACCAATTTGGATGGAAAAAATTATATTTGAGCACTAAATCACGTGAGGAATTTTTGAAAATTATTCACTTTGGAGAATACCCGAATGCTGGTATTAAAACATGCTCCGGGTTTGAAACAAAACTTCACCAATTTGGATGGAAAAAATTATGATTTGGCACTAAATTACGTAAGGAATTTTGGAAAATTATTTATTTTGGAGAATACCCGAATCCGGGTAATATAAAATTCTCCTGGTTAGAAACTAAATTTCACCAATTTGGATTCAAAAAATTATGACTGGGTACTACATTATGTCAGGAATTTTGGAAACTTCATTTTGAATAATACCCGAATCTGGTTATTCTCAAAAATGTTTAATGTAATTTTTCCCATCCATATTTGTGAAGTTTAGTTTCAAACCCGGAGAATTTTTTAATACCCAGATTCGGGTATTCTCCAAAATGAATAATTTTCCAAAATTGCTCACTTGTTTTAGTGCCCAATTATATTTTTTTCCATCCAAATTGGTGAAGTTTAGTTTCTAACCCGGAAAATTTTTTAATACCCGGATTCGGGTATTATCCAAAATNATTCAAAAAATTATGACTGGGTACTACATTATGTCAGGAATTTTGGAAACTTCATTTTGAATAATACCCGAATCCGGTTATTCTCAAAAATGTTTAATATTTCAAAATTCCTGTAATTTTTCCCCATCCATATTGGTGAAGTTTACTTTCAAACCCGGAGAATTTTTTAATACCCAGATTCGGGTATTCTCCAAAATGAATAATTTTCCTAAATTGCTCACGTATTTTAGTGCCCAATTATATTTTTTTGCATCCAAATTGGTGAAGTTTAGTTTCTAACCCGGAAAATTTTTTAATACCCGGATTCGGGTATTATCCAAAATGAATAATTTTCCAAAATTCCTGACATAATTTAGTACCCAATCATAATTTTTTCCATCAAAATTGGTGAAGTTTAGTTTCTAGCCCGCATAATTTTATAAATAACCGAATTCGGGTATTTCCATAAGGTATTCTCCAAATTAAATATTTTTCAAAATTTCTGTCAAAGTGTATAATTATTTTTATCTCAATTGGTGAACTTTACTTTGTAACCCGGGATTTTGATAAGGCCCGGGTCCGGGTATTTCCCAAATTAACAAAAATTTTCAAAAATCCTGGTCAAATTTTGACACACTATACTTTTTTTTTAATTTCCGAAAAAAGCAAAAAATAAATTATGTTCCACTTCACTGAAGGTCAAAGTTATTATTTTGAGTTTACACTATACTAATACTCTTCCTTTCGAAAGTGAGGAAAATGGCCGATCCTATTTCGGCTAGTAATGTATCGTGATGACAATTGACATGGATAAGAAATCGAAATTGAAGACAAGGCAATGTTATGCAAAGCAGATTTGTAGGGCTGTAGAAAAGGATGTAGTTCCAGAGTTGAAAGCTTCCCTTTCTGGTACCACCAATCGAAGCTGCAACTTTTCCTGCGACGTCTGGTCTACGAGACGACGTGAAGGCATTTTTGGGGTTCAATGTCATTTTATTGATTTGGATTGGAATCTCGTAACTCGTACAATTGGCCTGAGTTAAATCAAAACTCGTCACACAGCTTAAAATATCAAGGGTGAGTTTCAAAAAATTCTCAAAAGCATTGACTTCAACTTCGCCGAGGTATGATGTGCTGCGTAGTTAAAGATCAACATTCTAGTATGATGATCATATTCAATTCAAGTGGAATATAAATTAAACTATGTTTGCTAGATTGGAATCGTTGTCACTGACAACGCTTCAAACATGATAGCCGCCNTTTGCTAGATTGGAATCGTTGTCACTGACAACGCTTCAAACATGATAGCCGCCATGAATTTAATGAAGATTGTTGGACGTGAGGAGGAATGGGAGTGGGACGAAGCTGACACAGGATACTTGGATGTTCTCGAAAATAATAAGGACGACATTACAAGAGAAAATAGAGATTCAAATTTGGAGTCAGAGCATGGAATTCCGTCTGACAATGATGTAACCCAAAGTGAAGATGAGGACATGGAGTCAGTGAACAGCGATTCTTCAGATTCATTCGATTTGTCAGGGATTTCAGATCACATTCAGTGTGCAGCTCATACACTACAACTTTCTATTAACGACGCGTTGAGTTCTGATAAGGCAGCTAATGAGCATTTAAAGTATATCAATTCATTGATGGTATTTTTTAAAAGATCAACTCGATGGTCAGATGAGCTACGTAAACTCACAGAATATGATATTGTCAAACCAGCCCAAACCCGTTGGAATGCGATATTGGACATGGTTGACATGTTCAATAAGGTAAATTATCACTTTATGGAGAAGCAGTCAGAATGTCATACTAGAATGATATTCAGCTTTGACTTTAGCTTATTGAACATTATTTTTAATTTAGGCCGAGTTCTGTTCTGGAATAAGGATTGCTTTACAGACAATCCATGACTCAGACCGGTCGAGTAATATGAAAGCACTGCCAGCAACCCCTACTAAAACCGATCAAGATAAGTCATCAGAATTGTATCAGTTGCTGAGGCCTTTGGGAGACGCCACTGACACACTTCAAAGGGAAAGAATTCCGACTTCCAACTGCATAATCCTTGCTGTGTCTAACGCATTTTTTAGTACGCGTACTCAAATTAGCTTTAAATACCGTAAATCATAATATCGTCTTTCTACACAGGAGTTAATTGTAAGAAACCAAAATATTTTCACAAATTCAAGGAGACGCTGCTGAGTTCTCTTAAACGGAGAATGGAACCGGCTTTCATGAAGAATAAGTTCATTCTAGCTTCTTTCCTAGATCCTGGTCAAAAGCTAACTGTATTTGAATGTACGTAAACAACTTATTTTTCAGTCATTTCTAACCAACACACTAGAGTGTTAGTAATTTTTATTTTCAAATTTTATTTATTTTAAAACTATATTGCAGTGGAAACAAAAGTTACCGAATTTGATACCCAGCTGCTCATTCCGACAGTTTCTAATGCTAAATCTGTTGTGACCACTCAATATTTTTTGGAGGGGAAGAGACTGGACATTTTAAACTTAACCCAAAAGGAAATATCTTCGACGTCTCAGCCATCTGAGGATTCATCGATGTATTCGATTTTGCAAAGTCGCAAAAAAACAAGCATAGAGTCAGAAATTGATATGTAACGCTTGAAGATCTATCGAATCTCTCTCCACTGCCATACTGGAAAGAAAAAGTTTCAAGGTATCCTGTTTTGGCTAGCCTGGCAAGAAGATATTTATCAATTGAAGCAGCATCAGGTGGAATAGAAAGAGTTTTTTCTGTTGCTGGTTCCCTTCAACTTGCCCGTCGTGCTCGTCTGACACCTCATCTACTTGAACGTATCATGCTTTTCCGTGAATACCGCAAACCAAAGTTACTGAAACGGCTGAAACAATGTGGAAATTTCGTTNAACGTATCATGCTTTTCCGTGAATACCGCAAACCAAAGTTACTGAAACGGCTGAAACAATGTGGAAATTTCGTTTCCGGAGAAAAGCGGAATAAAAAAAAAGGTCATTTTGATTTTGCTTCAAATTATTAAATCATAACATGTGAATCACTCACTAGTGTGGTCCAGTAGTTATTCATAATAGATACAGAGTCATTTGTACTTTCTTGTATCGAACTAACAAGAGCTATAGAGTAATTAACAGTATTAATTATATTTTCTGCACCTTGGCTTTCTGAATGGTTGGTACCTGTGATGAATACAGCGAATAAATTCAACCGATTGAAGATTGAATTTCATTGTATTTTAAGTTTGATTTCGGGAAAGCTTTGTTTTGATTGCCGAAGTAATTCCTCAGAAGTAGCGGTAGCGCATATACAAGTAGCGATAGTGGTAGCGCATGCCCAAGTAGCAGTAGCGGTAGCGGTAGCGGCAAAATAATTCCTCGGAAGTAGCGGTAGCGGTAGCGGTAGCGCATGCCCAAGTAGCGGTAGCGGTAGCGGTAAAATAATTCCTCGGAAATAGCGGTAGCGGTAGCGGTAGCGCATACACAAGTAGCAATAGCGGTAGCGCTAGCGGCCAAATTCGTTTTACAAGTAGCACTAGCGGTAGCGGTAGCGGTAACTAGTGTAGCGGTAGCGGTAGCGCAAGGTCGAAGTTACATCTGTGCTCGCATGATAACGGAATAATTTCAATAAACTGGCATTCGCAGGGTTAACTCGCACCCGGTTTAGTGATATCTCTGTTATTACTTATGTTTTTTAGTTATTAGGTTGGTATACTTGTAATTACTTTTGTTAAATCTATGGTTATTACCGTTGTTGGAGTTTCTGTTTCTGCAGAGGCGTGGAATTGTGCTAAACACCACCCCAGAGGTCACTAGGGTTAAATAAAATAGTGTTTTTCTGTTCTCAAGTAGAGGTAACAATCGAATCTTTATTTTCTTTTGATGTTAAATGGTATTTACCAAAATGAGGGAGTAAAAATAGCCGGACTCGTAGAAAGAGAACGGCCCCGATTTTCTGGCCTTCTCCTTTTCTTATAGCTTGGCAAGGTTTTCTGGGTCAGAAGGACATCGTTTTCATAGCGGATTGGTTGAGACCAATCCGCAATGCGAAACCCGCGTCCTCCTGACCCAGTTACGCACATGGAGACGGTATCGATCCCCATGTGTGTATTTTTACTTTACACTTCCTTTCCGAGTCTGGTAACTCGGAAAGGAATATGTATAACATCCCTCTCTGCTTACTCTTTCATTTTTTGATTCTAGATCTACTATTTAAATTAATGATTCTTAATTAACTATTAGAGCTTAATTAACCTATGCGTGGCGTGTGATTATGCAGTTTTCTATTCCCAATGGGTTTGAACTCTCACTATCACTGGCTCACCGTTTCAGTAAGCGCTGGAATTTAAGAAACATGGCTGTTTCTTTTGTGGAGTGTGATATTACACTCTTGAGATACGATGTCCTGAAGCGATGTTGCCACAATTTTGTATAATTTTACATTTAAATTTGATTTGTTTTTTGTTACATTTTTCTTTTTTTTATATTTTTATTTGATTTTTACTTAATCTAAGGCTAATTTCGACTACTGGGTTAGTAATTCACTCTGACACACCTTAATATATAATTTTGCTTAATGAATGGGCAATCTTATGGGGATAATACTACTCGACTTACTTGCTGAGAACTAAGAGTTAATTTATCGTTATAATTACTCAAACAATAACTTATTTTATACAATTTTGACATTTTATTTTTATAACTTTTACTATTGGCATCCAATTTTGAATTCTGGTGTGTTGGTAGCCGTCCCTTTATACTCTTTCATTTTTGAAAGCTTTAGGATTCGACATAGCGCTGGAATTACACACGGAAAAGATTATAGTATTCTAAGTGCCGTAAGTTGCTAAAGGAGAGATATATAGCCGTTATTTGGAAAAAAGAAAGGGAAATAATTTGGTTGAATTACATTAGAATAACCGGTTCTGGAGTCGTTGAGTTTAAGTTCATATCGTCTTGAGGGTTTATGGTGGGGGTACTAAAGGGAGTTAAGGTTGTCGGGTGGAGGGGATTAGGGTCCACTTGTAAATAATCGTCAGTATCCTCCTCAGTGGTGGTTGTCACAAAATAGAAGCACATGTCAAGTTGCTTGGTCACAATATAATATGGCCGATCAAGTTCTTTATATGCGTTTAACAAGGTACTAAAATCTAACTGAGTTACGAAACTAGCAGAATTTTCTCTATGAGAATATTCTTCCGGATTGGTGGTTAAACGAATTTTAACATACGCGATTTTTGTTCAACAATGAAAACGATGTTGAATGGAACTAACCACGTAATTATAGGTGGGATCATACATAAAAAGGTCTGTGAGAATGGCAAACTCTGTTTGATAAAAGGTTGGTTTGCACTGTGGTAATTCGAAGATCCGAGTAGTCAACCAATAAACATTGCCTTGAATTGTGGGACACGTTTGTGCGTCCACAAGACAGTGTTAAAAAAACTGTGTATTTGGAGCAGAAATTGCACCTGATGTAGGATTAACTTCGAGAATAATCCGACGAATGCAATAATTTTTTGCCGTAGTAACTTTTACTACTAACCAATAGTATTCCGTTGATGGCCAATTTTGTGTACAAATGGTGTCGGCAGAGGATTTAGTTAACGGGTCACCTTTGAGGGTTGTATTGGTGATAAATATAAACTCACATTCTGTACGAGTTACAGAATGTTTGATATGAACATATTTCTGTGTATGTTGACCCCAAAAGAAGACCTGTGTGTGGCTTTGTGTTTCCTTGGCCCAACATTCATAAGCATGAATAGTTGGGTCAATGTGTTGATTAGCCCGTAAATTTGCAGAAACTATTCGTGAGTATGAAGTTGCAAAGTTACAAGTTCCGTGTAGAGGCGGGAGTTTCCAAAGTGTTCCAATCACCCAGTCAGTGCGTGGCATGGTACCGGTGAGACGAATTTGAGATGATCCTATGCCGGGCTGGTTAATGAAGGAAATCAAACNAGGAAGGTTTAGCGACTCGAATTGTTTCATAAACTTTAGTTATGGTCATATCCATCTGTTCTCTAATGCGTCGATCCGGTTGATTATAATGACTAGCGTTAAGCCGATCAGTATAACAACTCTGGACTCGACCAAAACCGATGTGATGACCACAACCAAGAGTGTTGTATTGATCATAAGTAACTAAAGTNCATCTGTTCTCTAATGCGTCGACCCGGTTGATTATAATGACTAGCGTTAAGCCGATCAGTATAATAACTCTGGATTCGACCAAAACCGATGTGATGACCACAACCAAGAGTGTTGTATTGATCATAAGTAACTAAAGTGAAACCTAACAAAGGACAATATAAATATTCGGATGTGAAGTAACAATTAGAACTACGGCGATTACGGAGTTCACAAGTATTAGTAGTGGAAGTATCTGGTATATTAAACAAAATTATACCAAAATTGGACCAGCAACGACCACTGTCGTATTCACAACTGTGGCGAAGTTGGGTTGAATTTGGCATAATATAAGAACTAGCGGGTTCAAGATAAATGGAGGTATATCTCAAATAAAAATTAACCACTGTTGTGTTAATAGCAGCAGACGAATAAAATGTTTCTTCGTCCATAAGCATTTCTTGGGTTGTTCCCCACAAATTAACTTCTTTTTGGATGAGGGGTTGCGCGAGTTGAGTAGGAGAATATTTTCGAGTAATCATAAAGGTGCATTAATCATCGTCTAACACATATGGGTTTATAGAGATGTTTGTACGACTTAATGGGTATTCCGGGATGGCTGGTTTAGACCAGGATTCGACTACTTGGTAGCACTCGTAAGCTGGGAACTCCGTTGAAGGTTTCATGTTTGACCAGAAGGTCACGGCTACTAAAAAAGCACTATCCATTTTCAATGGACATCCTTTATTATGTGCATACAATGCTCCTAGACCCCAACGAGGTCGAGTAACATTGACATACTCAGTGTCTGGAGCTCGATCCTGAGGATCCAGCTCCAAACGGGCTGGCCGAACATATGATCCATAGGCATCTGGTTCCAGGATTTCTTGCAAAACAATATTAGATGGATTTATAGAAGTTTGAACATAAATAGCATGGATAGAGGTGAAGCAGAAAAACAAAATAACGTGTAGAGGTCCGGATGTATGCATCTAAAGAAAAGAAATAACGGTTTTTTAATGATGAGTGCAGTTTCCTAATTGAGCAACCAGAATTGGTTGGTCAGATCCCAAACTTAGGTGTCCACTCAAGAAAGCGAATTGCATACTAAGAGATGTGGTATGATCCAAGTTTTTCCAGGATGTATTAGGAGAAACTTTTACCAG
>NIPM01000091.1:86606-237759 GCA_002738285.1 Holacanthella duospinosa | reverse complement strand
CAGTTTCTGGTATTAGAGCGGCATATAAATCGCGCTGTTCCGTGGACATGGCTTTACTACAAACTCGGATTAATTGAAGGAAAATTATATAAGCATACACTTGATACATGTTAGAATTTTGTTATGTTTAAAATTCTTCGTTATCAGCATATAAATCGACTTCCGGTGATGAAGGTAGGGTTTGAAAATCGGGAGTGCGGTTAGGAGTAGATGTTAAACTATTACCAGAAATACAAGAAAAATTATCGAAATCAATAGCGCTAGATATTATTGAATATGATGGTAAATGTATTTGGTTAAAGTTAACTGATTTGGATGTTGGATGAACACTGATGTTTGCTGTAACACTGGATGAAGAAGAAGCACTAGTGGTACTAGTAGAGGTACCACTGGTAGAATTTGAAGAGTTAGTAGAAGAATTGGTTGGGCTTACTGATGAAGAACTGTGTCCATATGGAACCAAAGAAGCAGTAGCAGATGTAACACTGGGTGTAACTGGTAGAATCGTTGAGACAGTTGGTTGCAAAGCGCCAGCGATTGGATTATGATGTTCAATGCGAACCAGAAGTTTTCGGGCTCGTAGCGGATCACTCGAAATAAAAAGGTTAATGTCACGATTCTTATATATAGGTAATCTACTTTGGGGAAAATAACTTGGAATTTCTGTCCCTGGGTAGGATAATGAAAACAGTACTTTGCTAGTATTGTCTTCCAAGCAAAGTAAGGCGCACAAAAAGTTTGTATCTTGTTTAGCTCGTTGACTTAATAAATAAAGTTCATGATCACTTATACCCAATGGATTGGGAGATTCGCGACGAAGGCGACAAGTAATTAAGTCGACGATGTGATGTCGCGCGTACAAATTAAAGTTAATTTCAGTAATAGGAAATAGTTCAAACAAAATAATGTCAATTTGTGTTGCTGTATCGTCTGTATACGCAGGTGATGCAACACGAGGTGTAGGCGGTATTGAATCGCCTCGACTTGGGGACAAACCTGAATATACAGTTGTAAAATCCGGAAAATGAATAGTAGAAATAGGAGAGTTTAGGTTTACCGATTGTTGTTCCCACGCTTCGTCATCAGATATTGGTTCTAATTCCTGTAAATTAACAAGATTTAAGTCACTAAAAGTTTCAATATGTGCATTGTCTCTGATAACATGAGGGGTGCCAATTGTTATGTAAGGAGTTAAAGGTTCGGTAGTAATTGTGTAGAGTGGTTGTAATGGTAAAATAGGGATTAAAGGATTTGGAAATAATGAATTTGGAACAGGTTCACCACTAAGATTGTTATTATTTGTAACTGCTGAGTAAACACTGGGCACTTCCAATGGTTCACGAGTATTTGTATCCGCCTCGATAGGAGGATACAAAGCNATTTGGAACAGGTTCACCACTAAGATTGTTATTATTTGTAACTGCTGAGTAAACACTGGGCACTTCCAATGGTTCACGAGTATTTGTATCCGCCTCGATAGGAGGATACAAAGCTCGGTAGGAAGACACTAGTAGTTCACGCTCACTGATTCGAGGGATTGAAACTCGAAGTTCACGATTTACTAATGTCACTGAGTGTGAGGCAGTATTGTCATTATTTACCAATGGACTAACTGTTATGTCACTGGTAGATGGAAACGATTCCTCATCTGAAACTAAATCAACCATTATTGGTACACTGTCTGATTCAGAAACTACTGTTTGTGCATCAAAATACAAGTTTTCCGATGGTGAACTCGGCAGTGCTGAAAGTATATTTAGTGAATTTGTTACAATTACTTGTGATGACGAACTAGGTAATGGTTCATTAGGATTATCAATAATAGTTATGACTGTTGGAACACATGGTTTACCTTTTTTACGAGTTTCTGTATATAAACTTAATGAATCAATTATAATTACATCAGGAACGGATGAAAACTGATTCGCAATTACAGATTGGATGCATTCATCAACATGGCGCAATTTATTATCTAATAGATTATAAACACTTTGCGCAGAGGTATCCACAACATGTGTGGAAAATGGTAAATAATCTGAATAAAGGCTGGGTGGATTAAATCCTGTTTCCACCCAATGTCGAACTAAATCAAAGCGCTGCCTTTTAGCAATATACTCAGGAATTTGGTCCGACGGAGCAGAAAATTTTTGTAACGTGAACGGACCATTGCGCTCCTTACCAGTTTGTGGCAAATTTAATGTACTTTTCTTTAAAGCCTTTACACAATCACTTACGCGTAGATCGTCGGACACATATGGTTTGATTCTCTTGATTCGGGACACTGGAGTTAGATGTCTTCGATCAGGAAACTTGGCCACCTTCCACTGAGGTGGAGAATTATTGTTACTTTCGTCATCGAGTTGAGTAACTAACACTTGTGGAGGTGCTCGAGAACTCTGGTTTTCAGTTTTTCCTTGAATAACTAGAGTACCATTGGTACGCATTTTGGATTGTTTTACATTAGCTAATGGAACAAAATGCGGATTAGTAAATGTTTGAAAGTCATTAACAGTGTCCACAATGTATCCTAAATTGGGTAACGGAGGAAAACCAGGCGCGTCATAAAATCCGAAATCGAATGATCGACGAGTCAAGTCTACAAACATATGTTCGGCATCATATGGTAGGCGCACTATAACACAATGAAATTGGTCACAAACAGC
Organism: Holacanthella duospinosa; assembly: GCA_002738285.1. Taxonomy (NCBI): domain Eukaryota; kingdom Metazoa; phylum Arthropoda; class Collembola; order Poduromorpha; family Neanuridae; genus Holacanthella; species Holacanthella duospinosa. The sequence goes on along the minus strand of NIPM01000091.1, from coordinate 235,096 downwards.
TCTAATTTGCTGTTTAGACATTTCCTTCCACTGTTGATAGTACACTCCTATACAATTGATAACTGAATGGCGCACTAAAAAGTCAGAAATTTCTGTGGGAAATTGTAGTAAAGGGATATGTCGAAGATAATGTTTAATAGAGTCAAATTCGGGACGCCAATTTCTATAAAAAGATTCAATTAATTTAACATAATGTGTTTCCATTTGACGATAATAAGTATATTGAACTGTCCAATTGGTTCGATATTCTACATCGGACCAGCGCACTGTTGGAAAAACATTTTGTACACTTTCAAACACTGATGTTTGAAGAATTAAGAATTCAGAATAAAGAATTGCTAAGGATTGAAGGTTATCACCTCCAAATCCGAAGAACAAAGTAGGTATCGCCGGTTCATATGGATTAACATACTGACTTACATTTGGTGATTGATGAGCAGCCATATTGTGGAGCAAATTTGGATCTGCAATAGAGAATGAATTTTTGATTAGTTAATAAGTTTTACACTGAAATGGCTTGTAAACGAAATTTTAGTTGAACGGCATTTTAAACAAATCACTAATTCTGAATAAGGGAAACACTTTTAACTTGTTTTTAGACAATTGGTCTAATGTCGCTCATGCAGTAGCTCTGCTAACAAAAGAGTACGTGGTCCGGGATTTGTTGTTGGAACTGTAATTTGTATATTTTGCCACTTCTGACATGAACAAGCAGATGAGTATGTAGGTGGATATATTAGAGGTTCTGCTTCAAAAGACGGAGTCAACGACGGATACATTGTTTTAATTGGTTGTAGGTTAACTGGGAATTCACAAGAAATGTGTAATTCTCTATTAGAATCAGAATTTTCCGATCCCTGAGGAGCAGTGGCGTCGTTATGTTCTAATGAGAGCATTTCAATTTCATGAATATCAAGTACCTGAGGACTTGATTTAGAACATTTGCCCGTTACTAATAGGCACATTCGAGCTCGATAACACCACATCACTTTCAACAAAACGAATATAATTGCAACACTAACCAATACTAACACAATTTGTATGAATAAACGTTGAATCGGATCAAAAGTAAGTTGTCTTAAATGTTGTGCTATTCCTAGTTGTTCAAAAGAAAGAGGTCTACCTTTCATACGAGTAGTAATAATGTTATCGAGTGCTGATGGAGCCTGCATTTGCGTTATTAATGAATAAAGTGTTTGTAGACCAGAAACTTCTTGAAGGTTGTAAACACCGATACTGCTAAATGCAATATCTGGCATGGGTATGTTATTCTGGTTTGCATAGGCTAGGGGTAATATTGGAACATTTAATAGCATGGGTTCGTCACTGATTAAAAGAACTCAATCCGTGTCTTAGAGACCGAAATAAAATGGTGGAGACGGACACAACGTACGTGTTGGATCCATAACAATTTCTCTGGATAACGGGCGCAAATAACCACTTAAAATCTGAGAACCAAGTTGAAAGCGTATTTCGGGTTCGCGATAACACGTATCAATATTAGTAAGGTTACTAATATCCACGAAATGATATTGGTTCACTTCATGACATTTGAATATGGATAAAATGTCTCCGTTCGAATACACTGCGTACGGAGTTGGACCTAAAAGTGTGCGAACAACATGGGTTGGACTACCTACTTCGGCTAGGGATCTCGCAAGCATTAAAGTTTGACGTTGTGTATTACAAACTTGTCTTGCTAGGAGTTGCATATTTGCGGTTTGTGTTTTATTTATCATCTCATAAACAAATGTAAGTTGGGCGTTGGACTGCGCGTCTGAAAGATCTCTAGGTTTGAACTGGTTGGATACTGAAGCATGTGAAGGGTCTAAATTATTATGGTAACGGGGTACGTGTGAATAAATGCGTCGATTCTGATTATGGGTGCGAGGAACATACTCAGGTGTTGGACGATATATGTTTGGAATATTTTCGTCATTTGAGATAGAGTCTTCTGAAATATGTTCAGAAAAACCTTGATCTAATCCTGCAGTAATTGAAATTTTATCCACTGATTCGTTATCACTTGAAATCGGCCGTAATGTTTGTTGCTTAAAATGATTATAATAATCAAATTCAGTTGGGGACTCTAATGTAGTAGTTTGTAAAATTGGCAAATTAAGGAAATCTTGTCTAGCTCTATCTCGTGTCTTCATACCAGAATATTCAGCCTGTGATAAAATGGGAAGTCGATCTCTTGCACGCGAAATTTTGGGAGTTAAACCAGCCAAAGGAATTGGACGATTTGGTTCAGCAGGATCTTCCGGTAAAATCACAATGTTATTTGGTGAAACATAAAATGGATTATTTTCATTTGTCACTGTATCCATGATTTGGTTAGATCTAAAATTATTTTGCAAATGAAAAGGAACCGGAGGTAAAGGGGTAGTAGTGACTGCAATAGTCTTTACGATATCAGGAATAGTAAAATTCCGTTTTGGTATATTTGGTGGTAATGGCAATTCGGGAATCGAGAAATTTTGAGATTCTAACAGTGATGGATCTTAATTGCTCGATTCAGAGGAGGTTTGGTAAGTATTAACCTCAACTCTTATTGTTTCAAATTTTCCTGGTATTGGATCGACTTTTCGAGTAAATACTGGTATATTTCCTGAATCTATGAGAGTTGGTTTAACTGTGACTAGAGGTGGTAACACTACAACTTTTTTGTTTGCTGAAGGTACATAAACTGGTATTTCTCGCTTACGTCGGGAAATGGATAAAGTTACGGCTTGTTCGAATTCAGCTGTTGTGGAAATTTGATTATCAATTTCTCCAAAGGTGTCCTGAGAAAATAGTATGTGCTGTTTGGACATACCTACCCATAATTTTCCACAATATAGCTTAGGTCGAGTCAAATGAATTGCGATAGTGTCTACTGGGCATGTCAAACGCTCGTTATTAGTGAACATACACTGTGATTTGGAATATTTTTTCAATCTACATTGATTGAATGTTTCTGGTTTCCAAATCAAATAACTGTATTCGTTTGCTCTACAAAATCCCTTTGTCGCACTACAGTGTTCTAATAATCGTACAGGAGCAATTATATTTCCGTTTTCATTAGATACAGTGGATTGTACTACTGTATAATAAAAATTGACGACTGTATCAATNATTATATTTCCGTTTTCATTAGATACAGTGGATTGTACTACTGTATAATAAAAATTGACGACTGTATCAATTTCGGTATATGGCCAAGAATAAGTTTCGAGAGTTAGAGAGAGATTTGTTCCTGGAAGACCTGGTTGAAGTTGTTTCAATTTGATTCCATTTGGGGCTGTATTTCGGTGAATCATATCGTGACACTCATCTAAAGTAACAGGATTTGCACCCTGATACTCTTCTGTAGAGTAAGAGCCAAAAAAGAAAAACTCATTCGTTTAAATTTTTTAATTGAATAGCAATGGTACGATTCAATTTGTTGCAGAGAGATGTCAGGAGCCCACAACGTGATACTTACCATGGTAGTGGATTGGATATCGGGTAACAAATCACATTTGAAATCCGCAAATTTTGGGATTCGATAATGAGTTCCAGGCTCATATCCTTGACAGAAATGAAGAACCGGAGTTTTCGGCTCTAAAGTATTAAAATACTTTTGGATAATTGGATCATGATCACGATCCAACAATATTTCCGTTGTATTTCCTGACGCGATTGAAAATAAACTCATAAACCCAACGATGAAGATACATGGTATACTGGCAAACATGTTAATACAAATAATAATCTTGTAAGTGCTTCGGTAAGGTGAGTGTTCTATGAGGTCGAATTGATCCTGACGTGCTGGGAACGGCTGATGCGGATGCTAAGCTAGCTGGAACGCTAGTAGCTGGCTGAAACTGCGAATTGTCCAAAGAAACATGTAGATTATCCAAATCAATGTTAGGTGCAAGTGCTTGGTTATGACTAGTGCAAGAATTGTTTGGAGAAGAAGGATTTTCATTAGTGGAAATCCCTGATTGGGTAGACAATAAAGGTGATGAAAGAGGTGATCCTCTCCCATATCGAAGTCTATAATTAGTAGGATACGTGCCTGAATAACCTGGAATTTCTCGTCGTCCCGAGGGATTAACTACTTGTGAGAGACGAAATGTTGGGTGAATGTTAACTGAGCTAGTGGGTGTGTCTGGTAATTGAAATGATAGAGGAATTGAATATGTTTTCTTAGGAATAAGTAAGGTGGGATCAGGATGGGTTTCATCCTCATCATCAGAGTCTATTTCGTCATTTAATGGACTAATATCTAATTGCTTTAAGTGGCTGATAGCATTGGGAATGTGCACCAATAAATTATCAAGTATTCTATTCTTATCAGTTACATATGGTAACATTAATGTATATAGATTAAATACCGAAATATATAAGCGATTCTTAAAACTTTGGTGGATAAGAAAAATAAAAATAAAAGACGGCCATATATCTCCGCATATAAGAAATTCAAATGTGGACGTAGTGTTTACTAATGAATAAATGTTATCTATTAGAAGAGTAGAGTCTATGTAATATATGTGTATTTTCTTAGGGTTCGTTACTTTTATGTGACTAAATGAAGTGATTGGACGTGAACCTATATTTTGAATAAATACTTCATCTATTGGCCAACAATCTATGAAAATTATTCTATTAGTGGGTAAGTTATGTTGCTGGGATATCACTAATTCTATGGTTAGTGGTAGTTCCGTTACATAGAATTTTATTTGGTAAGGATTAAGTGTTAGCGTTACGTATGGTTGCTTTTCGATTACAAGTTTTTCATCAATTTCAATTACTTTAAGATGCTGAATAAGGGTTTCAGCATTAGATAGTTCATATAATAGATCGTCACGAGATTGGTATGAAGTCTCTGGTTCATCTTCCTCACTTGTTAAAGTAGACACTAAACGCATTCGATGTAAATGCGCTATTTGCGTTTGTTTAGTGACTAAATCGCGAACTCTGTAATTTAGTTCGGATAGTTTCTCTTCTATTTTATATCTGTTCTTATACTTAGAGGTCCACTTGGAGGCTTGACCCTCTATGGGAAGAACTTTAAATTGTAAGGTGATGATGTCACCTACGTTATAACTTTGATTCCTTCGGGTGGAATCAACTTTAGTCTTCGAAGTTTGTTGGGCTTTTTGTAAAGCCGAGCGAGTCAATTCCCATAATTCGTCCATTTTCTTACCTTTTTCTTTCCATCCTGTGGGCAGTTGGGAACTATTCCACAATTCTGGTCGAGACATTTCTCTACCATATAATAAATAAAATGGGCTAAAACCCGTACTGGTGTGTCCNTCTGGTCGAGACATTTCTCTACCATATAATAAATAAAATGGGCTAAAACCCGTACTGGTGTGTCCAGTAGAGTTAATAGCCATTTGAACTAGTGGAATAAGTGAATGCCACGTCTGAGGTTCAGTTTTAACATAACGAGAAATAATGGAGTGAATCACTGCGTTGATTCGTTCGCTCACTCCATTACCTTTGTGATTGTATGGAGATATTCGTCTAACTTCACACCAGAAAAACTTAGTAAATTGTTCATATAGCTTACTTATAAAACAAGGACCGTTATCACTTCCTATAAATTCGGGAGAACCATGGCGTGTAATTACTGCAGATTGTAACCATTGGGCTACAGCTTCTGTAGTAGCTGATTGCAAAGCTTGAATTTCACAAAACCGAGTTAGAGAACAAATCGCTACTGCAATAAATATGGAATTGTTTGAACTAGGGGGTAACTTACCTATTAGATCCACAGTAATATATTGCAAAGGGTATTTTCCAATAGGTAGTAGTTTCTGGTGACCTGGTGTTTTACCATAGTTGCGTCGATAATTAAGCAAGTTTCACATGTTAGAATATGTTGGTATACATCATGCTTAATAGTTTTCCAAGTAGCATGGGAAAGTATTCTAAACAAAGTTTTGGTAAATCCTAAATGCCCAGAAGAGGGAATATTATGAGCGTTGTGTAATGTTTCACTACGCAAAACTTTAGGGAGGTACAGACGCCTATGACCAGCTTTAATCTCATACAACGTATTATTGTGAATCACGTATTTTTTAAGAAGTTTAGGATCATGAATATTTGTCATAATGGCAATACATTCGGAATCCGTTCTTTGCATTTCCACTAAAAAAATTCATTGGTGTAAAATATTGGGATAAGTTCACCGTCTAACAACTTAGGGGAAGTTGAGCCAATACAGCTTAATTCATTAACAAATTGTTCATATTAATGAAAACCTTCAGGATCTTGGTGGAAATCATTCATAGCCGTTGTATAATTTATATCGTCAATGTTTGTTTTCGAAAGACGACTTAACATGTCAGGAACTAGGTGGGCTTTTCCTGAACAATGCTTAATCATAAAGGAATATTGTTGTATTTCTAGACTCCAGTTAAGGAGACGAGAAGCGGACATTGTGGTATAACCACCTTTACTTGTAAATTTTCTTCCGAGGAATGGCTTATGGTCAACTACTAAATAGAATGTAGTGAATTGTAGCCATATGTGAAAGAATTGTATAGAGCGTTTCACTGCTAGCCATTCAATTTCAGTAGCTGAAAATCTGCTTTCGGAATCAGAAAGAATTCGACTAAAATATCCTACGGGAAATTCTCCAGTAGAATTTTTAATCATAAGGACTCCTGCTATAGCTATTTTAGATCCATCGGTATGTAGATGTAATTCGTCGTCGGGTGATAATGGGTTACGAAGTAAAGGAGCCGAAGTAAGCAGTTTCTTCGTTATTTGGAAACTTGCTTCTTCATCGAGTCCCCATTTATATTTAGCATTTTTCTTTGTAAGTTGTAACAAAAGATATAAAAGCTCGGTTACATGTGGTAAATGCTTTTGGTAATAATTTACTGCACCTACCCATTTTTGAACGTCTTTTACTGATTTAGGAGTAGGGAGATCGACAATTGCGGCTATTTTTCTTAGATCGGGCTTAATTCCTTTAGATGAGATAACGGCACCTAACGATGGCATTTCTTCTGGAAGAATAATAGACTTTCCTGGTGTAAATTTAAAATTAAAATTTCTTGCTTGTCTTAACGTGTGTTCCATTCCGTGATAATACTCAGGGAATGTATTCGCAGCAATAGTTACATCATCAATGTAAACTAAAACATTTTTCCATAATAGTTCATGGAAAGCTAGTTGCATTACTCGTTGAAATCCCGCAGGAGCAGTAGCTAAACCAAAACATAATCGTGTGAAACACCCTGTAGTGTCTGCTGTGACTACATTTGTAATGGGGATACTAGCTTCTGATAATTCTAATTGGTAATAACCTTTTTTCAAATCAAGCGATGTACTGTAAGCTATTCGTTCGTATAGCCAATTCTGGCAGAACTCTACACGAGGCAGTGGCATAGTATCGACTTGTAATCCCAAATTTACGGCACGATAGTCTACACAAAATCTCCATGAGTCTTGCCCTGTGGCTTGACGATGTCCACCAATGACTGTATGAGTAGGTGAAGCCCACTCACTTTCAATTTCAATCATTATTCCCTGACTCTTTAGTTTACCCATGGTTTTGGCTTCAAATTCCCTAATTTGATGACTTTTCCGATAAGGTGGTTGTTGCACTGGTTTTGCACCTGGTTTCAGGTGTAGTTCATGCTTATAGTGTCGAATACAACCAATATCCTCATCATTATGAGAAAAAACGTCATGGTATTCCAGTAATAATTCTTCTAATTGTAATCTGTGCTCCACTACAGTTATGTGATCCAAAAGTTTAACTAAAGAATGTATGTGTAGTCTTGTGATTTCATCGAAATTAAGCAATTGTTGAGGAATTGCTGATAGAATACGAAAATTTTCACAAGAAATAGATTTACAACCACAAAGTGAATTTGTTGAAATACTGGAACTACTAGGAATGTGTGAAAATAGTTTATTATGTGTAGTGGGGTGTCGCTGTTATAGTTTAAGTATAGTATTTAATATTTTTGGCATACTAGAATGTGTATTTTCTAATAAAGCTGCGGATGTACTAGGTAATTTAATTGAATTAGTTAAATTAGGCAGTGCAGTCTCCCATTTATTAAAATTTTTTGAGTTTGCCAAGACCATCGGGCTTATATGACCATCCCTGGGGGTAATATGTGCAAGTGTTGCCGTGGTCATTGGACTTAATGAGCCTTCCCTGAGGGTATTATTTATTGAGCCTTCCCTGAGGGTGTTTACCATTGAGCCATCCCTGAGGGTATTATTCATTGTACCATCCCTGAGGGTATTTACTATTGAGCCATTCCTGAGGGTATTATTCATTGAGCCATCCCTGAGGGCATTATTCATTGAGCCATCCCTGAGGGTATTATTCATTGAGCCATCCCTGAGGGTATTATTCATTGAGCCATCCCTGAAAGTATTTACTATTGAGCCATCCCTGAGGGTATTATTTATTGAGCCTTCCCTGAGGATATTTATCATTGAATCATCCCTGGGGATATGTTTCATTGGGCCATCCCTGAGGGTATTTTCACTTATTGGANACAACCACAAAGTGAATTTGGTGAAGTACTGGAACTACTAGGAGTGTGTGAAAATTGTTTATTATGGGTAGTGGAGTGTCGCTGTTGTAGTTTAAGTATAGTATTTAATATTTTTGGCATACTAGAATGTGTATTTTCTAATAAAACTGCGGATGTACTAGGTAATTTAATTGAATTAGTTAAATTAGGCAGTGCAGTCTCCCATTTATTAAAATTTTTTGAGTTTGCCAAGACCATCGGGCTTATATGACCATCCCTGGGGGTAACATGTGCAAGTGTTGCCGTGGTGATTGGACTTAATGAGCTTTCCCTGAGGGTATTATTCATTGAGCCTTCCCTGAGGGTGTTTACTATTGAGCCATCCCTGAGGGTATTATTCATTGAGCCATCCCTGAGGGCATTATTCATTGAGCCATCCCTGAGGGTATTTACTATTGAGCCATCCCTGAGGGTATTATTCATTGAGCCTTCCCTGAGGGTATTTATCATTGTATCATCCCTGAGGATATTTTTCATTGGGCCATCCCTGAGGGTATTTTCATTTATTGGACCATCCCTGAGGGTATTTTCAATTATTGGACCATCCCTGAAGGTATTTTCATTTATTGGGACATCTCTGAGGGTATTTTCAATTATTGGACCATCCCTGAAGATATTTTCTAAATAAAATTGACTCGATTCCGGAATCATTCCGCAGTCTGATTCACATTCCGTTATTTGATGGTATGTTACAGCTGCATCGGAACATGAGGAGACAGCGAAAGCTTAGATACTCCTAAAATGCGAAGAAAATCATTAGTTATTCCTACTGAATATTAGAATGGAGTGGATCCATTTCAGAAGCAAAATCACTATGTAGTAATGATTTCGTAGCGCCAGTGTCTAAAAGTGCTAGCAATGAAAACCCATTAATTGAAATTGGTATACGGATGAGGCCGCATCCCATTCCGATTTGTAATATTAAAGAATTAGAATTTGTAATAAATGAAATATTTTCTTTTGGATCATGTGCTAATTTAGAGGTAAGTAAATCAGAAGGATTATTTACTGGTTTCGTTGATTTTGAAAGGTCTGAGTAGTTGTTGGTGGGAATGTATGTGGACGTATGTATTGTCCCTGACGAATTGGTTGTCGAAAATATGGGGCTTGGTTCGGGGGAGCACGTATTTGGAAATTGTTGGTTGAAGTCATCCGATTCGTAGGAATAGGACGGTTTGGACGATTCATGAAACCAGAACCTGGATGGTCGCATCACTGAGTTGGAATGAGGTGCTCCCCCATAATTGTTTAAAGAATTGGATTGAGGAAATACTCCACGACAAACTGAACTGTCATGATTTGTGGAGTTATCTGTTCAACAAAACACTTTACGTGTGCACAATGCGTGTGGATGTCCAATCATACCACAGCGATAACATGAGCCAGTATTTGGAATGTTATGCTCTTGGATGGATTGATGGGGAGGGTATGATGTACTGACCTGTGTAGAATTAAACTTACGGTTCACGGTATTGGTAAATGGCTGTAACCTGGACTGCTTAAGTTCACTTTGTAACGCCTGAGTAGAGGCTGCTGTCGCTGCCTCTACTATAGCGTTAATAGCGACTTCTTTTGCAATCTCCACTGATTTAACAGCTAGTACTGATTCTGATTCCGATTTGTGAATAATTGATTCAACATATTCAGCATTACGATAATTATCGCAAAACTGTTCAAGTGTTGTTGGATTATTTTGCCAACATTGCGCTAGACGCTTAACTGGAACTGCGCGTGAAATGAAACGATTCTTATCCGTTTCTTCCATTCGCGGATCATAAGAATTCATTAACTTACTGAAAACTTGGACAAAGGCGTCCACTGTTTCTGATTCGCGTTTTTTACGATTGAGAATTCTTTCCATAGCCTCGTCTCTGTAAGAGCGACGGCTAAACACATGAACGAAAGCTTCTTTCAATTCTTTGAATGTTGGATCTCTGTAGTTAGTTGAGTCGCGTATGTGTTTCAGCTTCAAAGCACTTATGTGGTTGAGAAACCAGTCAAGTGCTGCAGAACGTAGAGTGAGAGGAAATTGTGTGGCCATAATTTCCTCACTCCAGTTATTGGCACCGGCACATAAGGAAAATGCAGCACTCTCAGTGGCGAGAGCACTATAAGTGGGAAAGGACACTGGAGCTAAACGGGCTTTAGGAGTAGTGGTCATTGTAAAGGTGAAAGTATATTATGAACCTATTCACAATATTACTTTCAACTGTTATGCAATTTAAATCACTAGTAAACGAGATGACTCGTAACGTTGTGAAGTTCGTAATTTGCGTTATATTAGTTAGTCACTGTTGGTTTTTGAAAAATTTCACAAGGTTATTTTATAATAATAGTTTAAACTCAGTCACTTATTGCTGAAAGAGATTTGGAATTCTTACCTGATAGGAGCGTAGTAGTATAATGTAGAAGAAATGAAAGGAAAAGGTTGTCAAGGAAAGACGTGTTTTTGAACTTCTTTTTTTTGCTCCTTCAATTTTGAATTATTTCTTGCGTCATCTTACTTACTGGACCATTTGTTTAATTGGGAATCACTGGACTGAGCATTCCTGTCATCGACTCCTGTCGAAACTGTTCCTTTACGGTCATCATCTTTACTACAAACCTTGTCAAAGTTGTCCATCAGAAGTAAAAAAAAAAAAACNCGTAGTAGTATAATGTAGAAGAAATGAAAGGAAAAGGTTGTCAAGGAAAGACGTGTTTTTGAACTTCTTTTTTTTGCTCCTTCAATTTTGAATTATTTCTTGCGTCATCTTACTTACTGGACCATTTGTTTAATTGGGAATCACTGGACTGAGCATTCCTGTCATCGACTCCTGTCGAAACTGTTCCTTTACGGTCATCATCTTTACTACAAACCTTGTCAAAGTTGTCCATCAGAAGTAAAAAAAAAATTTCCTAAAAATTTAAGCATTCAAAATATTGTTGGGTACTCATCAACAACCTTCAACTTCCATAATCTCCTTGGCAACATCCAACATTACTTACAAAGCTAAGTCAATTATTTAACTTAGTATATGTTGGGTCCACCACAACTTTCCTGCTGAAAAATTGAGATACTATCACCACTTTTATATCTATCTAGGATTGCAGGGATTTGAAACAATTGTTTTACTCAGATCATTACAACTAGAAGCCTCATCCCAGTTGACCATCCTGTTTCAGAAGCTTTTGACATCATCTAACAATACTCTCAAAGCTAAGTCATTTAATAACTTAGTATATGTTGGGTCCTCTACACCTTTTCCCTTTTGAAAAAGTCTTTGAGATACTATCACAACATTAATTTTTATCTAGGATTTCAGGCTTCCGAAACCGTTCATTCATTTTGGCTACTTATTATTTGGACAAATCCGAAAAATTATTTTCGACTAAACTTTGGAGAATACTTTTCACCTTTACAAAAATTGTTTCCAAAAATTGGCTGAAAATGGCTTCCTCATCCTTAGGTTATACTAATCCTTCTAATCATCCTATCCCCTCCAAATCCTCCAAAAGAACCCTCTCTCGTAATCAATGGAAAGCCGCCAAACTGGCTGAAGTAAATAAAATTGGATTTGAAGATATACATAACTTGGATAATACTTCAAACCAAAATACTGCTGTCCAAAATCTGCAGAACCAAGTTGACCTAGAAGATATACCTTTCTCAATTCCTCCCGAATCTTCCTCTTTATGTGCTCAGGCAACCTCAATCAGTAAAAACAACCCACGTGAACTTGGATTGATTTGGCTCTCTTCAACCCTAGAATATGACCCTGAAAAATCAATATCGAAAATGACTTTGTGGGACCGATTTGAAGTATACAGAAAATCCTTAAATCTCAGAGCAATTACTCAAGTCACCCTAGCCAATTGGATCAAAATATGCTTTCCCCTTGTACTTTCTAAGCGAGGGCCAAGTGGTTCGAACGGACCACATTTCACAGGCATCAAATGGAAAGATGAAGATGTACGAAATACTCTTAACCTCGGATCTAAATTGACAACATTAAGAAGAGGTATCCCAACTCTCCGCAGGGTTCCAAGAGGTGCCCGATTTGCCCTTCGAACTGCCCTCACTAAATGTATAGACGAAGTAACTTACAATAACACTGAGGATTCCTGGGCAGAGCTTCTCATTTTTCCATTTGTCACTCTACAAGTTCCACACCACGAGACTAAAGTAACCAATCTCACTTCTTGGGTCAAATCTAACATCGAAAATTGGAATTCAATTAAAATTGAAGCAGTGCCTCAAAAAATGACGGATATAGAATATTCTCCATCAAAAATTTGGAGAAAAGTTGAAGCCAAACTTGGCGATGGAGACATATCTGGAGCCATTCGTCTAATCACATCCGATGACACTATCGCTCCAGACTGTCCAGAAACTCTATCAGCTTTAAGAAGCAAGCATCCACCTCATCCAACTCCGACTAATTTTCCTGACGATTCTGACTTTCTAAACCCTCTTTTGATTCTCGAAGAACCTGATATTTTGAAAGCAATTTCCTCCTTCAAACCCGGTTCAGCTGCAGGTTTAGATGGTCTTCGTCCACAAATTCTCAAGGACTTAATTAGTCAAACAGCAGCCAACTCAAAAGATTTATTAGAATCAATAAAGAAACTGTTAACATTGATGCTTTCTGGTAAAGTTCCTGAATGCGTTCGTCCAATTCTTTACGGAGGATCCTTAACTGCACTCATGAAAAAGACTGGAGGCATTCGTCCAATCGTGATAGGAAATACTTGGAGAAGACTAGCAGCTAAAATTATAACCAAGCGTTTTTCTGGTTCCCTCTCTCAAGACTTCCTTCCCAATCAACTTGGAGTAGGTGTCCAAGGTGGTGCAGAAGCCGGAGCTCATGCAGCTAGAACTTATTTCACCAATCTCCATGATTCTGCCAAAGTCTTTGTCAAAATAGATTTTAAGAATGCTTTCAACGAAATCAGAAGAGATACGCTCTTGGAAAGAGTAAAGATCAGACTTCCCGCAATATATAACTTTGTTCACCAATGCTATCGTCTTCCAAGTGAAATCTTTTATGGAGAAACATCCATTCTCTCCGATCGAGGAGTTCAGCAAGGAGATCCGCTCGGACCTGCTCTTTTTTGTCTCGTCGTCCAACCCATAATTGAACAAATTGCCTCCGAATTTAATGTCTGGTATTTAGATGATTGCACCATCGCTGATTCTCCAACCAAAGTTTTTGAAGATTTAGAGAAAATTTTTCACTTAACAAAAGAAGTTGGATTATCCCCAAATTTTTCTAAATGTGAAGCCACCATTCTTGGGAATTGTGAAGGGAGGGACTCAAAAATATCATCTCTAATCTTGAACTAATAGTTCCGGGAATTCAAATGATGGANAGCTGTTCGCCAATTGCTGGAAGAATTTCAATACATTGATAACATGTGTTGGAATATTGAAGGAGGGACAATTTACAGTGAAGAGGTGGAGGGAAAGGTGTCTCTTCACCTTTGGTTAAATAATATTTGCCTCCTGAAGAATTTACAAAAATCAGCAGAAGAGCTGATTCTTGACTTTAACGAGGATGTTGAAAGTTTAAGGATTTATTGTGACGTAGTGGCCAGCATGCTCGTCACACATCCTAATATTTTGGATAAATATGAGAGGGTTAATTTACCTGCCCATTACTTGGTGGTACTCACCAAAAAAGGTAAAATTGTTTAACTTTAAAATTTGAAATGAATGATGATAATTGTATAATTAAATATTTATTATTATTTTGTAGAACCTGTAATTCATATCTGGTTGAATTAATCTTGAAGAAATGGGTTGTTATGGTGGACTATACTTTTGGGAAGGGTGAAGATATCATTTGTAGAAGAAATGAAGAAACGAGAAAAAAAAATTTTTTTTTGCATGGGGTGTGTGTAGTATAAATGTAGACGTGTTAAAAAAATTTGTCTAATGTAGTGTAGATGAGAAAAAAATTGTGTGAATTTGGTAAATTTGCATGGGATGGTAATTCTATGCGAATCTGAAAAAAAAATAATATTTAGTTTGAATAAACTTGCAGTAAAATTTGCTTAGAAAATTTTTCAAAAAGGGAAATGGAAGATAATTTGTTGTTTGATGTAATTTAAGTTACACTGAACCAATGTCCTTACATTGGTTTATTCTGAGAAAATGAAGTTAGCAATTCACTGGACCAATGTTAATACATTGGTCTTCTAAAAGAATGGAAAGGAGAGAAGAAAAAAATTTTAATAGTTACACTTTACCAATGGCCTTACATTGGTTCATTTATACAAAATTTAGTTAGGAATTCACTGGACCAATGTTAATGCATTGGTCTTCTAAACCGATGTTTGATTTGGTTNATACAAAATTTAGTTAGGAATTCACTGGACCAATGTTAATGCATTGGTCTTCTAAACCGATGTTTGATTTGGTTATTTACACTTGACCCGTGTCACTACACTGGTCTACTCTCTCAATAGTGAGGGGAAAATATTTATTTACACTTGACGAGTGTCAATTCACTGGTCTTCTGTTTNGGTCTACTCTCTCAATAGTGAGGGGAAAATATTTATTTACACTTGACGAGTGTCAATTCACTGGTCTTCTGTTTCAATCTCTTTTAAAAAAAAATATTTATTTACACTTGACCAGTGTCAATTCACTGGTCTTCTGTTTTAAGCCCCTAAAAAAATTATTATTTTACACTTGACTAGTGTCGATACACTGGTCTCATTTTCCAATGCTTAAAAAAATTTGTATTTTTACACTTGACCAGTGTCACTACACTGGTCTTCGTTACCAATCCCTAAAAAAAATATTTATTTTACACTTGACCAGTGTCAATACACTGGTCTACTAGTATAATTGTTGAAAAAAAAATTTTTTTATTTTACACTTGACCAATGAAAATTATTCATTTTATTTGATTTTTGAAGAGTGCATTGGACTGATGGTTTTATCGGCAGGCTATACTGTACCTTGCATATGGTATATTAATAAGATAGAAGAAAGACGAAAAGAAAAGTTAAGAGTAGAAAAAAAAGGAAAAAAAAATGTAGATGAAGGGGAGAGAAAAAAAATTTTTTTGTTAAAATTATTTTTAGTTGAAAATATCCTAAGATATTTGTAACGTGTGTTTGGTGAGTGTATAAATACACTATGCGTGTAGGAAGGGAGAATAGAGAAAATGAGATTTCTTAACGAGAAATATATATGTGGAGAGAGAAAGAAAATATCATAGAGAAGTTATTTGAATTTGTATTATTTGAGTGTTTTTTTTTCTTCTCTCTGAGGATGTACAAAGCGTTTTTTAAATATTGGAGTTTTTCTTTTTTTTTGTTGTTGCTCTTGTGGGCCGGGTATTATCTATAGATAATAACTGATGATGGTGATAGTTATCAATAATTTGTATGATGGTCAATTTGCGCGGTTTTGCACGCCAAAGTATGCACTAGATATTAAAATGTATGTGATTTTATGCGTTGAAATCTGACACCCCAAGCTACAATGAAAATCGTTTAATGTTACACCGTCTTCTGTTACAAGTCTCCCTGTATTATTGATTTAAAATTTCCGGTGAATTTCCTTTCACTTAAGTGTAAAAAATAGATCGTTTGATGTCACTTCGCTTATTTTCATCTTGAGTCACTTATTTCAACTATACACATAGAATTTTATTTATTTTATTGGTAACTTAGCGGGTATTATTTAAATTTCACATTCATACTTCCCTCCCTTTTTCGTTTGAATGATATATAAATCACTTTACAGTTTACGAGAATAAGGATCGTGAAAAGGAAGGACAGAACTAACCATTAAGCAAAAGTCGTAGATTTTATTAAACGTAGACCACAAGGTCAGTAGGATAGTTATTTCGGACAACTATCAGAAAAGTCTTTGAGAAAATTAGGACTGGATTCTTTGTAATGGTAGAAACGAACGAGATTGGAAAGATGCTTAGAAGTTTTTAGACAAAATCATGGCCGAAGAAAGATTTTCATATTGTGTGCAAAGAGAAAAANGGACTGGATTCTTTGTAATGGTAGAAACGAACGAGATTGGAAAGATGCTTAGAAGTTTTTAGACAAAATCATGGCCGAAGAAAGATTTTCATATTGTGTGCAAAGAGAAAAAAAATAAATATCTGACAAATTTCTTTAGGTTAGTCGTATGTGATTTTAAACATTTATGCTTCTACTCGACTTAAGAATGACTAGGCTAGACTCAAATTTTCATTTTCAAGATATGAATCAGAATCTAAGAATGAGAATATGAATCAGAATCCAAGAATTAAGAATTAGAGGGCACTACCACACCTCGGAACTAAAATTGGCAAATTCCGAAATTCAAAATCCCAAGCTCCCGCCCACTTTCGGAATTGTTTACTATGCTTGGGTATAATCACAAAATCCAATGAGTGCGAGTTATTTGTTTTCTCTAATTCTCAACATTCTCGTTAAAGCTTTAAAATATTCTTGAATACTTTTCAATTCAGATTGCTACGACTTCCCAACCAACAAATCCCAATTCCAAAGTACAATAACTATACTCCCAAAATTCGGAATTGTGAGTTCGCAATTCTGAAATTCGATTCCTGCGCGGCGGAGGAAAATGAGGAGACCAAATCCGAAATACCGCACAAACGAATTGTCTATTGCTAATTTCAACTCTCAAAATTCAATTCCCATTCTTACGTATGGTACCCAAAATCCTACGGAAATCGTAATATTTTAAGAACTTGACCGTTCAATTGTTAAGTATGGTAGAAGCATTACTTTGTCATAGTAAAATGAACAGGTAAGCCCAGATTCACAGGTCCGTTTTTTAGTCACCACTGACCTTATTACCGCTAAGATTAAAGTTTTGTCTGTATTGATTCCTGTCACGTTCGCTTTATACCACCGAAATTTTGGACTCCATTGGGAGTGACATTAAACGAATTCCACTGTAGTTGTAGAGGTTGATGACTGGGATATTTGATTTCTGTTTGGATGCTCTACTTCCTTGAGAACCTTGAAGTTAAAACCCATTACAACCTTTGCGAGTAGTAAAAACTCCCTGCAAAAAATTTTCTAACTAATTGTAAGTGCAATATTTTCCAAAAAAGTTTCAATTCGTGTTCATAATTTGGGTAGAGAATTCAGAGTTGTTATATTCAAATTGTTCAACTGTACTGTCCTACAACATGATGATTTCAATATTGTTCTAACTACAGTCACAATAAGCATAAAGCTGTAAATTCCAAGTTTGAACCTCCTTAATTATGGACACAGTTAGCCTCCTATTATTCCGAATAATTGTCACTCCAGTTAGTCCAGAGATAGAAAAAACAATTTTTTTTTTATAATAAAGTGGATAATAAAAAAATTCAATTGATAATTTTGAGTGATGTGACTGATGTGTGAGAAGGGAAAGGGAAGAAATAATAATAAGATTAAAAAGAATTTGTTTAAAATTGAAAGGTATAATAGGGTCGTAGGGTCAATTGAAGGAGAACGAGAAAAAAATAGTTGTTTTATACATTGTTTAAAATTTTGGTGATGACAATGGGAGAAATAAAATATAAACTTGGTTTGGATTCTGTAATGTAGTTTTAATAATACCATGAAATTTTAGAGTTACTTAGTTGCGTTTGAAAAGGAAACGTGTGGTAAATGTTGTTTAAATGTGCCAGGGTGTACAAAATATTGGGTTTTATTTTATTCTAATGTCACATAAGAGTATTAATTTCGTAATATTATAGTTGTTCGGGTTGGATTAGGGAAATTTTGATAATTATGACTTTCTAACCAAACTAAGTAATAAATCTATGGTTTGCTTCGTAGTAACTGCGATATGCTTGTGTCAATGAGATGTTGTGATCATGAAAATTAAGTAAAATTACTAATGACTACGTCGAACTAGAACGATCCTTATTAACAGTATTAACAATAGGATCGCGATAGAGTAAAAGGTGAATAAATGAAAGAATACTTTTTACTTACTTTTTGCGAATCCAAATAGGTTTTTGATGTTATTCAAACCCCTGATCGAACTGTATTGTTGCTACCACTGTTATTACTTATGTTTTTTAGTTATTAGGTTGGTATACTTGTAATTACTTTTGTTAAATCTATGGTTATTACCGTTGTTGGAGTTTCTGTTTCTGCAGAGGCGTGGAATTGTGCTAAACACCACCCCAGAGGTCACTAGGGTTAAATAAAATAGTGTTTTTCTGTTCTCAAGTAGAGGTAACAATCGAATCTTTATTTTCTTTTGATGTTAAATGGTATTTACCAAAATGAGGGAGTAAGAATAGCCGGACTCGTAGAAAGAGAATGGCCCCGATTTTCTGGCCTTCTCCTTTTCTTAGAAGCTTGGCTACAAGGTTTTCTTGGTCAGAAGGACATCGTTTTCATAGCGGATTGGTTGAGACCAATCCGCAATGCGAAACCCGCGTCCTCCTGACCCAGTTACGCACATGGAGACGGTATCGATCTCCATGTGTGTATTTTTACTTTACACTTCCTTTCCGAGTCTGGTAACTCGGAAAGGAATATGTATAACAATCTCTATCTTACCTTTGTCGTATCTCGTGTCGTCACCATGACGTTTTGTGTCATTCATGGAGCATTTAGGGTTTGTTGAAACATAATGCAAAGAAATTTCCTCTATAGCTTCCCTCAGAGGATCTTTGCATTATNCCGCGTCCTCCTGACCCAGTTACGCACATGGAGACGGTATCGATCTCCATGTGTGTATTTTTACTTTACACTTCATTTCCGAGTCTGGTAACTCGGAAAGGAATATGTATAACAATCTCTATCTTACCTTTGTCGTATCTCGTGTCGTCACCATGACGTTTTGTTTCATTCATGGGGCATTTAGGGTTTGTTGAAACATAATGCAAAGAAATTTCCTCTATAGCTTCCCTCAGAGGATCTTTGCATTATCNGCATTTAGGGTTTGTTGAAACATAATGCAAAGAAATTTCCTCTATAGCTTCCCTCAGAGGATCTTTGCATTATCTCTAAATTGAAAATTTAACTTAAAATTTTGATATTTTTTTACCATTCCAAAATACAAATTGTAAAAAAAATTTTTTTAATGAATATTTTCAAAAACCATCGAATATACTGCTCACAATGCATTTCTGCACAAGTTGTAAAAGGTTCTTTTCGGATTTGTGCTATTGTTGGGCTCGCAAAAAAATACAACTTCGCATTCATTTTGGGATGCAAAGTTTTTTCTGGTATAGAAGAACTAAAATAGAAATCAATAGAAAAGCTTTCACAACAGTGCCACACGCTAGAACGAAGTATTTAATTTTTAATATTTGAGACTTTTAGCACGTGATGTAAATGGAGAATGTCTTATAACCAAATTATTTCATATTTTGNATTTTTAATATTTGAGACTTTTAGCACGTGATGTAAATGGAGAATGTCTT
The DNA here is from genome assembly GCA_002738285.1 of Holacanthella duospinosa. Taxonomy (NCBI): domain Eukaryota; kingdom Metazoa; phylum Arthropoda; class Collembola; order Poduromorpha; family Neanuridae; genus Holacanthella; species Holacanthella duospinosa. The sequence goes on along the minus strand of NIPM01000091.1, from coordinate 215,157 downwards.
ATAACCAAATTATTTCATATTTTGTATTGGCCTAGGAAATTCAACTAAAGTTGAGTTGAATCTTCATTCATCTCTCCATAAATCCAACTTTTCTATAGAACACTGCCACACCTATTTGAATTTGAAATAGACAAACATCGAGTCAGTAATGCATAAATGCATGCATAAATGGTATTTCTGTCATTTAATCAAATGAAAGTTTATTTAAATCCTTAAGCTGTACCTACCCAAAACGAATTTGAATAGGAACAGTTTTCTACGTTGAAAATTTCAAAATTTTCGTAATCGTTTTTTAATCCTCTGGGAATGCGAAACTTTTACACAGTAAGAATTGGCCATAAGATATTGCTTATTGGTAGACATCTGGAAAGTAGAAGAGAGGGGGTAAGCTTGGTAACAGTGCATAGTGACGTTATCATCAAGGGAAATGGTGGGAACATGCACGTTAGCGGCGCGGTACTTTTATTATGGTGTTTTCTAGAATTATGTCCTTAGGATCATCCGTATTACTTTGAAAAGGAGTACGATATCGTACATAAACTTACTTCCAACCCACGTCATTTTGACAAATGGCATTTTTGTGTGCAGATTGTTAAGCACGAAGTTACTCCTAAGTCTGAATTTAATTCAATGAGAGTCAGATTCACAGGTTATTGACTTATTTTGTCAGACACAAATTTTAAAGTGGCCAAAGCATGACTCGGAGATTCACTTGGTCACCTAGGCCATGAGTTATAAATGAGTGACTCAGACTCACTATAGAATAAAAGAGGATTTTATTAATTCATGTAATCATCAAACGCTGAGACAGTGACAGTGACGCAGAGTCACATATAGCACGTAGAGTCACGAGGCACTTACCTGAGTCACGACCCGTCACCTTATAATTTTAAATTACATTAGTCCGTGAGTTTCGCTACAGTGTTTTACTCAAAAATTCAGAACACTAATAGTGGAAAAATATTTATAAGAAACTTTACTGTATTTGTATATATTGGACATGCACCATTATCTTTGGTAGAAAGTATTGGATATGCACAATTACTTTTGTTTGAATTTTTTGATTGGTACGACATTTATCCATGAACGGTAGGGATGGCAAGATTTATGAAATTCTTTGTCCGTCAGCATTTGATAAGTTCAAATCGTGAGTCTGGCGAAACTGTGCACAGTATTAATTTTTTTTGGAGGAAACAATTAACCAATAAATGAAAATGAATTATCATATAATTACAGTATTATCTCGGAGTCAATACGAATTGGTATATGTTTAAAGCGTCGTTTTCCTACATTTGTTATACCACTATAAAATAGGAAGAACCGTTTTTGTCCTATTTCGTTCTAATATTTGTTCAATTATTGTCACATTAATTGATAAAAATCAACATTATGACTGTTGCCCTGGCAACAAGACAAACGTGACTGAATACTTAGAATCAACTCACCAAAGCTCTGTAATAACGCGAGCGTTGTAATCAATCGAATACGATAAAAACTGTGTAGCTCAAAAATAACAGTCAAAGTGTCAAAATTCAAAAACAAGTTTATGATAGTTTCTACGTTCAATTATTTCTAAGTCCAATTGTTTTCGTTTTGGTGTAAAGTATGTCCCGAACAAAGAGGGACAGCCCTAGTTCTACTTTTTCCTAAGTGCCAAATGTAGCGAATTGAGCGGGTTAAAAAATGGAATCCCCAGCTAACGTACGTCAAATCAACATCCTTCAACCCTTTCTTTGTACCCCGTGCTGGTGTATTAGCTCTTTTTGAAAAACGAATCCTAGGGACAACTGAATTTATATTAGAGTATACTAAACAATTTGTCGGCGGTACTGTAAGGAATTCAAAGTACTGAAAATGTTGGATTTATACATTTTCATGTGAAAATATTTTGTATCTATACAGTTTTCACTTTTTCCAGTTGCATAATTGTATAATTACTGGGCCCAGCGAAACTCCATAGTTTGGCATGCAATTTAGCCCAAAAACAGGCCTTATCCGAAAATTGAGTCGAGAAGATTTTAGGAAATGAAAGGAAATGATAATTAAAACAAATTTATTACTTGCTCAACTCCCGTTAGCCAATTTGGAAGTGGTGCGGTAGAATAAAGACTCATAACTTGAAGACACAGTTTTGATTTATTTTCGACGGCTGCGCAGAAAGCTCGTAAACTTAATGAAACCTTGATCGGTATATAGCAAAATAAGTTTGCTTGTATTGACGCTGGTGTTACTGTAGTAATCGCTGGCGTTGTCATAGTAGCACGGCTGGCGTCTGCTACCAGGTTTGACACAGCGGTACGAGGGCCTACCCATGGGAGTAGCTTGTTGATTTTCATCAGCGAGGTTTTTATTACTATGTTTTTGGCATAAAGTAACTCATTCAAAGAACAGCAGTGTAGAAAAGCTTTGAGGAAACCAATCTTCTCAACGTTTCCATACTGCCGCAAAATAGAAACATCCTCAGGTTCTGGAAAAAGAAACAATTTGTGAGACAGGTCTAGAGATGGTTGACATCAAAGGTAGGAAGAGCGCGTACGCATCACTGTGATAGTAGTAGGGACGATTGACATTCAGTACTTGGATAACTACATGCTCATCCTTCCTCTGATGTCAACCCTCTCTACCACCGTCGCTTTACTGTGACAGTGGTGGAGATGGTTGACATCAGAGGTAGGATGAGCAAATGCCCATTATACCTCTGACGTCAAACCTCTCCTCCACTGGCTCAGTAAAGTGACAGTGGTAGAGAGGGTTTACATGAGGTGTAGGATGAGTACATGGCCATCCTACGTATGTCAATCGTCTCCACCTTAGTAACTCGACAGTAGTGATGAATGTAGACATCAGAGAGGATTAGCAAGTAGTAATTCCACCTGTGATGTTTATCGTCTCTACCACTATCACTTTACAGAGACAGTGGTGGTGAGTTTTGAGATAAGNATGCCCATTATACCTCTGACGTCAAACCTCTCCTCCACTGGCTCAGTAAAGTGACAGTGGTAGAGAGGGTTTACATGAGGTGTAGGATGAGTACATGGTCATCCTACGTATGTCAATCGTCTCCACCTTAGTAACTCGACAGTAGTGATGAATGTAGACATCAGAGCGGATTAGCAAGTAGTAATTCCACCTGTGATGTTTATCGTCTCTACCACTATCACTTTACAGAGACAGTGGTGGTGAGTTTTGAGATAACATGTAAGATGAGCACATGCACATCCTACGTTTGATCGTCTCTACCACCATCTTAATAAATCGACGGTTGTGAGCGTTGACAAAAGAGATAGAATGACTACTTGCTCATCTTACCTCTGATGTCAACCCTTTATAACCACTGCCAATTTACTGAGATGGTGTTTGAGAAGATTGACACCAGAGGTAGGATGCGTACATACTCATCCCTATGATATCAATCATCTCTACCACTGTCACGTTAATTAATTAACAAATAAAATTATGTAATTACTTACCTTGGTTCTGTTCTTCACTTAATCTATTCACCCCAGGAGCAATGAACAGATTTCAAATTGAAAATAATTTTCCATCAATTTTCAGTCGATTAGGAAGAGGCGAAGTTTGGCTTCTATGAAGCCAAAACTTAACCACCATAACCATAACCGACTACTAACCAAAGTCCCGTCTGAATTAGTTTCTAACCGTTCTAATTCCCGAGGTTAAGTTGGTTAGCTAACCGTCAGTTTAAAGGAGGCCAGGAGAGAATTCATCCCCTGGGAAAGAATTCAGAGTGGCGGTTAGGATTTGGTTATGTCTTAGTGCGTCTAACCATCACTTAACCGTCGTTAGCAAGTGGTTAGATTGGTTACGGAACCGGAATACTAATCGTCAGCTAATTGAACCGGTGAATGTGGTTAAGGATTTAACCACTCGGTTAAGATATAACCGAATCCTAACCACCGCTCTGAATTCCCTCCCTGACCACTAACATTCTCTAAATCTCTCCCTGACCTGAGCTTTCTTCCTTACTCTCCCTACCCTTTTTGAGCTTTCTCTCGTATTTTCCCTAAACCCTGTGTATTCTGATATCATAAGACCAAAGTTGTGTCAGATTTTTGATAAAAATCCGTCCAACACGACTCAACTCTGTCTTTTCTGGTTCAGTTAAAGCTTTAACACGTGAAGTAATACACCGAAGAATTTTTTGGAATAGATAGAAATCATATTAAAGTTTTTAGAGCTATCACTTGACCTATGAACCACCTACTCCTCTGACTTACTGTCCTATCGGACTGTAATCTCTGACCTTTTCGCCATACTCGACATGTCCCAATAATTCTCTCAGTAAGACGCCAAATCCGTTTTACAACTAGCGTCTCTGATTACGGCAGTTTGTCTGATAATGAGAGAACTTAGGAATGAGACAACAAAATGTTTCTACAAACTTTCTTCTCCAATTTTTTCAAATTTTTACTGGTACTCAATTAATTAGTGGAAGTTTCAAATACATTTACAAATACAAACCTTTGGTAATATGGAAAAACTTCGGAAAGCAACATCATCCTATGATTTAAATATATTGATTTACTTCAGGGGGTGGCGGTACAACACACGCAGGCTGTTACGTAGCGAAGAATAATTTATTTTCTTCCTTTCTCCTAATGTTCTAATCTTTTCCTCAGCGAGTTGTGGTGATCAAAAATTCCTCAGCGTGACCATACTCAGATGCAATTTAGGCTACATGCACACAGAGACGCGACAGCGAATTTTACATACGCGATGACGATTTTAGAATTCGCGATTGACGCAAAAGCCTTCACATAGATTCGCGACGAGAGTTTTTTCAATCGCGATGTGAGTTTTTAGATATTTTATCGTCCCTAGGAGCGATTCGCTCATATCGTTCGAAGCAGATATTCTTTGTGACCATACACGATTTTGTGATGATGAGAGATGGTGAGTTGAAAAAAAATCAAAGTATGACCCCTATGTGTGTTTCCACCTCAGTCAACAGAGAACCTGCCGATCCCTCTTTCTCCTTTCTCTGCTTTGCTCGCTCATTGTTTTGCATTAGCTTATGTCCAATCGAAACACATTCTGTAATACTGATAGATGGTGAATTGAGAAGAAAAACTCGAGGGTTTTGACCCTTGTGTGTTTCCACCTGACTCAACAGAGAACCTGCCGACCCCTCTCTTTGCCTCTCTGTTTGTTACATTGTTTTGCATTGCTCATTTCTACCAATCGAATATTTCAATCGCAATCGTAGCTTATGCTATGTGTAATTAAGCGCGATTGAGTCTACGATTGTACATTCGTCTTTGTAACCGCGATTCAGCAAAATCGTCGTCGCGTTTGTCAAATTCGCTGTCGCGACTCTATGTGCATACACCCTTAGAGTTGGTCTCCTACGAGGTTACAATTTTCATGTAACATTTAATTTTCAACTTTCGAATTTAAAACTATTGTTTTCAAAGACCCGAACACCTGAGGCATAACTCTTACAGTGACTCTGAGTATCATGACTCAGAGTTAGGAGTCGGGAGTCATTTGGTGACTGACTCTTTTGTGGTAGAACTCAGTCATGATTATTTACCAACATGCGAAAATGAGCATAAGGGACTAATCTTCCATATTTTCCCCATCTACTTTTNCAGTCATGATTATTTACCAACATGCGAAAATGAGCATAAGGGACTAATCTTCCATATTTTCCCCATCTACTTTTACCATTAAATATTATATTCTAATTTTGGATTGTCTTACGCGGTTTTACATAGGTCTATTAGATAACGCATATTTATTTTTATTTCATTGTGCACATTTATTTATTAAAAGTCACCTCTCAAAATCAACTCATACTCGTGGATACGAAAGCCAGACTCCAAATGTTTAGAGATTCGGTGACTCTGACTCAGCTAAACTGTGAGCCATGGTGAAGACTAGTTGAAACTTTCGAAGTTGACACTAGTGGAAACTTTCAAGTCGAAAAATTTTGCTTTTGAACTGGATACAGAGGGTCTTTTTCACACTAGTCTGTTCGTTAAGAACATGGATGGATTTAACTCAGTTAATTAAACATAAGAAACAAATTAAATGCGCGGCTAAAAGCATTAATATTGCATGAATAAAAAATAATTCCGAGGGAATAAAATCNGCTAAAAGCATTAATATTGCATGAATAAAAAATAATTCCGAGGGAATAAAATCCTACCCAGGTTAAATAGGAAAGCAAATCTTCGAAAATATATAAAAACATTTGCGAGGAAAAACAATTTTTTAATACTTTTATTTTACGCTGGTAAAAAAAAATTTTGACCCAAGAATTTGGGTAACTCGAGTGACAGAATTACACAATTTGAGATTGGACATTTAATATAATTGGAAATTTTGTATTAAATTTCCAATTTTGATAAATGTCCAATCTAAAATTATGAATTAGATTACGCTTTGAATGTGCCCAGATATGATGCATGGTTCATGGGATGCATCATGAGACATAATCCTTTCCTTACCAATAGTTTAGGTTTCCCTCCAAAACAAAAGAAAAAGTTAAAAAAAATTTCTTCTTCGCTACCTAACATACTGTAGATGGTTTTGAAGATGAAACTGTCTTGGAATGACGTCACTTTTATGCACTTCAAATTCCCGAACATTTCTCCTAGTGCATTTTCATGACTTTTCATGGAACATTTGTGTAATAGCCCCCCTATGGAATTCGAGTAAGTGATACATTAATCGACTGGAAATTTAACGTAGATTACGAATTTGACATCCGTTATTGGCGGTCAAGTTAAATTTTGCAAAATTTTTGCAACCTTGTGCAAAAAAAAAATTTTTTTAGAATGGGGCTTACCCAAAGGTAGTAGTCCGGATTTCAGTAAGTGATGCATCAATCGATCAGGAACNTTTTTTTTAGAATGGGGCTTACCCAAAGGTAGTAGTCCGGATTTCAGTAAGTGATGCATCAATCGATCAGGAACTTAACGCAGATTATAAATTCAACATTCATAGTTGGCTGTCAAGTCGAATTTTTTAAACAAAAAAAGATATTTTTCCAATTTCTTTTTAATTTTTATTATTTTTATTTATATTATTNAGTCGAATTTTTTAAACAAAAAAAGATATTTTTCCAATTTCTTTTTAATTTTTATTATTTTTATTTATATTATTTAAATGTTTATAAGCAATGAGATGTAGAGGATGCAATTTCTTAAAATTTTCTTTGGGTTTAGATTGTTAGGNATTTATATTATTCAAATGTTTATAAGCAATGAGATGTAGAGGATGCAATTTCTTAAAATTTTCTTTGGGTTTAGATTGTTAGGTTTTTTTTGGTTTAGGTTGTTAGGTTTTCTTTAGGTTTAGATTTTTAGGTTTTCTTTAGGTTTAGGTAGTTAGGTTTTCTTTAGGTTTTCTTTAGGTTTAGGTTGTTAAATTTTCTTTAAATTTTTAGGTTGTTAGGTCACTAGTTTCTCTTTAGGTAAGTTAGATTGTTACATTTTCTTTAGGTTTAAGTTGGTGACATCCAATGATTGACGTCAGATTCCTAATCTGCATGAAATTTCTGGTCGATTCGTGTATAACTTGCTGAAATCCCGACCAATACCATTGGGTGAGTCATACTAAAAATTTTTTCTTTGTTTGGCACAAATTCGCAAAATTTTTGCAAAATTTGACTTGACCGCCAATAATGGATGTCAAATTCGTAATCTATNTGACGTCAGATTCCTAATCTGCATGAAATTTCTGGTCGATTCGTGTATAACTTGCTGAAATCCCGACCAATACCATTGGGTGAGTCATACTAAAAAATTTTTCTTTGTTTGGCACAAATTCGCAAAATTTTTCAAAATTTGACTTGACCGCCAATAATGGATGTCAAATTCGTAATCTATGCTAAATTTCCAGTCGATTAATGTACCACTTAACTGAATTCCAGAGGGGGGCTATTACACAAATGTTCCATGAAAAGTCATGAAAATGCACTAGAAGAAATCACTAGGAATTTGAAGTGCATAACAGTGACGTCATTCCAAGACAGTTTCATCCTCAAAACCCATAGATGAGAGATAGTAATAGATAAAAAAAGCTCGTCAGAGAGAATAACCCAAAAAGCTCTAATCTCTCTTCGTGATTGGTCAACATTACCAACTCCCATCTAATCTCTCTTCGTGATTNTTTGAATGTTTATGGTAACCGCCACGTGAGGTGAGACGGGGTTGAGTTATCTGGTTTCGGAAATAGAGGTTTTCTTGTAATAGATAAAAAAAAGCTCGTCAGAGAGAATGAACCCAAAAAGCTCTAATCTCTCTTCGTGATTGGTCAACATTACCAACTCCCATCTAATCTCTCTTCGTGATTGGTCCTCAGAAAACCAGATACTCCTATAGAGTTTTTCCTATCTATTACTATCTCTCATCTATTCCTCAAAACCATCTATGTGTTGTACCGCCACCCCCTGGGCTTAATTATATTTGGCTAAAATACTACGGAAATTAATTTTTCTAATTTCGTAGTTCCAAGTTTTACATTATCGCTAAAAGTCTCAGATTCATAATTCCGAGAGTGATGTATTCTGTACATTGTCAACACTATTTTTCCCTTCCGAATGCCACTTATGATTTCGTCCTTACTAACTGGTTGCTTCTGGTACTGATTCTGATACATAAGTAAAACTCTGAAAAACAATAAATATTTTATAATGGCATTCTCGAAAAAATTTATGATTATTTAACAATTAAACTGAAAATCCCAATTAGCTACCAAAAGTTGAATTATTTCAGTATGAATATGGTCTTTGTAACGACGGCTTTGGCGAAGATGGTGATAAAAGTGATTTGCAAAATAAGCATTAGACTATACTAATTCATACATACAGTTCATTCCAAAACTATAAGCACAACAATTTTTTTTTNCAAAATAAGCATTAGACTATACTAATTCATACATACAGTTCATTCCAAAACTATAAGCACAACAATTTTTTTTTCAGAATTCAAAGAGTTATTCGATAATTCTTATCTAAGTCATGAAATAATTATTTACTTTGAAGATAATAAATAGAATTTTAAGTCTCAAAAATAAATTCTGGTTAAAACCATAGTTAGAGATGATATTATAATTTTAGGAAGGAGAAAACGAGGGAAAGCCGTTCCAAAACTATAAGCGCACTCACCTANTTCAGAATTCAAAGAGTTATTCGATAATTCTTATCTAAGTCATGAAATAATTATTCACTTTGAAGATAATAAATAGAATTTTAAGTCTCAAAAATAAATTCTGGTTAAAACCATAGTTAGAGATGATACTATAATTTTAGGAAGGAGAAAACGAGGGAAAGCCGTTCCAAAACTATAAGCGCACTCACCTATTTTTCAGTTTCCTTAATTGTTCCGTTGGAATTTAATATCGAAAGTTAATTATATGAAACTAATGACTTTAAATTACGGATTCCGTATCAAAATTTCAGTCATTTAAATAATTTAGACGATCATAGAAAAGGAAAAACTTTTAAGTTCATTTGAAAAGGGTCAGGTCAAAACACAAGCGCTTAATAAGCTGTTAATTTCTAAAATTAAAGCGCAAATTGCACGAACAGAGTGCTGCACCAGAAGTTACTTAAAAAAAATTTGTAAGCAGAAATGCTGCATTTCTGCTTACAAATTTTTTTATTACGATTTCCACTTGCCTTTGCATTTTTTAGTGGAAATCGTTACTTTCTCCAAGGGAAAAAATACTAATTCTCTAAGAACCATGCAACCAGTCCACCACTTTAACTTAAATTAAGCATTATTTGATCCTCAATGTGTTTAAACATGGCATTCGACTCTGATGGATGCACATCGTACAGGGTGAACCAACTTAATCCGGGCCTTCTTTCTTCGCCTTTCACCAAAAACGGCTTGGGGCAGGCGATAGACAATAGTAAATGATGGAAGTGAAGTTAATTTTATTGTAATCACTATAAAATATCTGTTCCGATGCAAAGCAATGGAGCAAAGCAGAGAGACAGAGANGGAGAAAATACTAATTCTCTAAGAACCATGCAACCAGTTGTAAGATTGGGTGTGTCTTACAGGGGAATTGGGGGTAATTAGGGAGGTTGTGAATGATTTGGGAATGGGATTNCGGCCCGGATTAAGTTGGTTCACCCTGTATTAGTACGATTTAGAAACCGAAAAAAATATTTCACCAAAAAAAAATAGGTCTAGGGTTTTTCATGATCTAGCTGGTTTTAGCTATTTCGGGAAGATACCGATTGCACGTTCAATACCACCACAAGACTCTAAAATCTACCTGGGTCACTTGTACATGTATTTGGTGCCTCAGCCTGTCAATTTGGATCAAGGACAGGGCAACTTTATGCAGGAAAATTCCCTATGTTACAAGAATTATTCCTTTCTCCCTAGGAGAAAGTACGCATTTCCGTACNCGGCCCGGATTAAGTTGGTTCACCCTGTATTAGTACGATTTAGAAACCGAAAAAAATATTTCACCAAAAAAAAAATAGGTCTAGGGTTTTCATGATCTAGCTGGTTTTAGCTATTTCGGGAAGATACTGATTGCACGTTCAATACCACGACAAGACTCTAAAATCTACCTGGGTCACTTGTACATGTATTTGGTGCCTCAGCCTGTCAATTTGGATCAAGAACAGGGCATCTTTATGCAGGAAAATTCCCTATGTTACAAGAATTATTCCTTTCTCCCTAGGAGAAAGTACGCATTTCCGTACCGCTTTGGATTTCCACTTTAAATTTTTTTTGTTATTTAAGTAATTTCTGATTGAGCACTCTACTCGTCCAATTTGCGCTTCAATTTTAACATTTTGCAGCTTATTTAACGTGTGGTTTGACCTGACCCTTTTCAAATGAACTTATAAGGTTTCCCCTTGGTATGATCCTTTAAATTATTTTAATGACTGAAATTTTGCAATGGAATCCATAATTTAAAGTCATTAGTTTCATATAATTAACTTTCGATATTAAATTCCAACGGAACAATTAAGGAAACTGAAAAACTAGTGTTTTGGAACGGCTTTCCCTCGTTTTCTCGTTCCTAAAATTATAATATCATCTCTAACTATGGTTTTAACCAGAATTTATTTTTGAGACTTAAAATTCTATTTATTATCTTCAAAGTGAATAATTATTTCATGACTTAGATAAGAATTATCGAATAATTCTTTGTATTCTGAAAAAAAANTCATATAATTAACTTTCGATATTAAATTCCAACGGAACAATTAAGGAAACTGAAAAACTATAGTTTTGGAACGGCTTTCCCTCGTTTTCTCGTTCCTAAAATTATAATATCATCTCTAACTATGGTTTTAACCAGAATTAATTTTGAGACTTAAAATTCTATTTATTATCTTCAAAGTGAATAATTATTTCATGACTTAGATAAGAATTATCGAATAATTCTTTGTATTCTGAAAAAAAAATTGTTGCGCTTATAGTTTTGGAATGAACTGTATAATTGGACCACTTAACTGCAATTTGATTTCCATGTTATCTGCTTTCGTAATTTATTATTAGCTTTAATTCAATCAGTTAAAATATATTTGATAAATAAATAAATTATTGCTTACTCGTTATCCATTATTGGAATTCCGAAACACTGTAGCTCATGAGTAGTTCCAGACGATTTTGAATGTTTTTCCCATTCCATTTTTATGAATAACTATATGACAAAAACAATATTTTTAAATAAAGCCCATATGCAAATTGGAATGTGAATTAAATGTAAACTCAATTAACTTTCACAGTATTGTTGTCAATTTTAATTTCTTTTGTGCTTGCGTTGTGAAGGTCTTGGTAAAAACCAAGTTATTATTTGGAAGATTGAAATCGTGCGGTACTGGGTTCGATTCCAACGGTTGTGTGTACTTTTTTTTTTCTTTGATGTTAAGACTTACGAATGGACGGACGGATGGACGGAGACGGAAGGACGGTGTATGGATGGACGGACGGACAAGACAAATCTATTATGTATTTGCATTGCAACACATAATAAAACAACTCGAAATCCGAGATCACTGACAAAGGAAGCAAACCGAAACTGCATCAGCACTTTCTAATCGTTGCTCCTCAATCGCCATCAAGTTTTTGTTACATAGGTTACATTAAATTGGTAGGGATGATTAATCATTTTTTGTTAATTTAGACTTATAACATTGAATTATGTTGAACAAGGAAAGCTAGGTAGAAGCAAAACACAGTCGGTTGAATCTATCAGCCCAATTAGTCAGCTCCATCTACTGTCTGCTAACAACCCGACAAATCCTAATCCTAGTACTCCAGAGCTCACCCAATCAGCATATGTNCTCCATCTACTGTCTGCTAACAACCCGACAAATCCTAATCCTAGTACTCCAGAGCTCACCCAATCAGCATATGTCGTAGGAATCTTAACTATATTGCTTGACAGGACCTTCACTCATTGCTTGGTCGCTGGTTGATTGACTTTTTTTTTAATTCCCAACCCGTAATTGGTTTCGCTGAGTTTTAAATTAGTTTAATTTTNCTCCATCTACTGTCTGCTAACAACCCGACAAATCCTAATCCTAGTACTCCAGAGCTCACCCAATCAGCATATGTGGTAGGAATCTTAACTATATTGCTTGACAGGACCTTCACTCACTGCTTGGTTNTTGACAGGACCTTCACTCATTGCTTGGTTGCTGGTTGATTGACTTTTTTTTTAATTCCCAACCCGTAATTGGTTTCGCTGAGTTTTAAATTAGTTTAATTTTAGAATTTAGCCAACGATCTTGAAAGCTATTAGAAGAAAATAACATTTAAGTTTGTTCTAATAATTTCTAGAATTAAACTAATTTAAAAATCACTAAAACTAAAAGATATTTGTTCGAGCGCAGACTTAACTGAAAATGAGGAGTACAGCGCCTCATTTTCCACTCATAATTCATATTCAACACATAATTTCATATTCAGGCTACATGCACATAGAGACGCGACAGCGAATTTTACATACGCGATGACGATTTTAGTATTCGCGATTGACGCAAAAGCCTTCACATAGATTCGCGACTAGAGTTTTTTCAATCGCGATGTGAGTTTTTAGATATTTTATCGTCTCTAGGAACGGTTCGCTCATTCGAAATTCTATCTATTCGAAACAGATATTTTTTGTGACGATACGCGATTTTGTAATGATGAGAGATGGTGAGTTGAAAAAAAAAATCAAAGTTTGCCCCCTATGTGTGTTTCCACCTCACTCAACAGAGAACCTGCCGATCCCTCTTTCTCCTTTCTCTGCTTTGCTCCATTGTTTTGCATTTCTCATTTCTTCCAATCGAATATTTTAATCGCAATCGTAGCTGATGCTTATGTGTAATTAAGCACGATTGAGTCTACTATTGCACATTCGTCTTTGTAACCGCGATTCACAAAAATCGTTGTCGCGTTTGTAAAATTCGCTGTCGCGACTCTATGTGCATATACCCTCACAGTCTGCCTGAACGTACGATTTCATTTACCCTATTAACTTGCTACAGTGCACCTCGCCTAATATTATTTTGGGTTTAATGGAGCCACAGTATAATAAACCTGAACCGCCGATCCCTGTCTAGAGATAGGCACTTTAATGTTAAAATCCTCGGTAATAATGAACTCGGTATTATGAGCACTCGGGTGTAATGAACCTAGTCTTGTGGTCTAGCCTTTCATTTCACCATCGTGAGACCATACCCTATTTTTTTGAAAAAGTCTAACCAAATTATATAAAACGCGTTTCAAATGAATGCAGGATTGAGCTTATCAATCATTCAACGAATATTTTTGCTATTATTCCATGGCACACCCAACAAATAAGACAGTTCCCAAGCTTTAAGTTTCTATTATCATAAACATAAAAGTTTACCTCTGTGTGTTTCTTTGTCCGGTCTCCTTATTATAATATATATTATTAAAAATAATTCTAATGCAGTGTTCTGTTAACTATGCTATATGGTAAGCAGTGAGACTCTCGAAGTGGCGGTACTGGGTACCATTCCGACGGTTGTGTGTAATTTTTTTTTTTTTGAGTTTAAGTATTTTTGATTTACTCTCTTCATTTTATTAACCTTCCGACAGACACATAAAAACGTTACCTCTGTGTGTCTATTTCTCGACTGAAAAAATTTTCTGGGCCGACATTTTCTGGACTTCAAATTTTGACTACCCCCATTACCTAAAGGGCTAGGTTCTGAAATTTAAAAAATGGGTTTCAAAAACCTTCGTCAACTTTTTCATTTATTGACCGATTCCGATGAAATTTTGTATGAGCATATATAATCGCATTCCCCAGGTGGGATATTTTTTAGTTTTTCAAAATTTTGATTTTTTGAATTTTTATTAAATTTTGAAAAAAGAATTTTTCAAAAAAATTTTTTTTGATCATGATAGGTATTGTTCAACTCTTACTACTCACAGGTTTTTTCCCTGTAATTTTTGGCCAAAAGTCCAAACGCTGCGAATTAGTTTCGTGTTGGCCTAATTCACTTTGGTATACGTAAATTTGAAAGAAAAACGTTATCGTAAGCTAAAAACAAATTGAATTACCCCGATTAGAATTGATGTATTTTTTTGCATCCGTCTGTAAACCTTTTTCTTCACAACGTTTCTTTCTCCTACAGACGATTTTATTTAAGAACGTTATTGCATATAGTCTGATATAACTTAAATGATGTTAATCAGATTTCTAGAAATATTTAATAAAAGTTGAATATGCATATATAAATTTGAAATTATCCACGCTTCGTTTTCACAACTTACAGTAAATATGGAATGAAGAGCTAACACACATGGGTGTTTGAGGTACGGTGAACCTTGAGGTTCGGAAAAATTTCATCGAACCCCGAACCGAACCTAACATTATTCGATACAGGTTCGGCTCGGGTTCTATATTTTTTAGTTACGGGTTCGGCTCGGTTCGACAGGATCTAGATTCGGTTCGGGTTCGGTGCGGCCTTAAATTTTTGTACTTAGGAATCGGTTTGGTTAGGTTCGTAGCTGAGCCTGGTTCGGTTCGGTTCGGGTAGTTCGGCGAACCTGAATGTTTGAATATTAAACGGGGCAAGGTTCGGGATGGGTTCAGTGCTGGTTCGGCTCGAGAGAGTAAAATATTAAAGTAGAGTCGAGTTCGGTTCTGTTCGACAGAGTCGAGGTTGGGTGCGAGTTCGGTGAACTAAAGTAAAATTCGAAATTGGTTCGGGTTCGGCTCGGTTCGATATAGTCGAGGTTCGGTCCGGGTACGGTGCGGCAAAATTTTTGTGGACTAGATTCGGGTTAGGAAGGATCGGCAAACCTCAAAAGACCATGTGTGAGCTAAAGTAAAATTCTAAAGCTGCAATTCATATACCGTCTTTACAAAAGTTACACTAAAAATTCCATTCTATTTGTTTCATAATTTCAGTTGTTTATTTTCGACAAATAAATACCACAGAAATGAGTAACCATTTGTAAAAATATACCATTCATAAAGAAAAAATAAGAATTCATTGATTCTGTAGTTTTTATACTTCGTAAATTATTGAATTTAACGGTATAAGAATACCCAATAACTAATTGTAAGAGAATAATATTATGCGTAATATTATTCATTATTATAAATCGACTATACACAATGTATCGAAAAAGAGCAACGCGGTTTTCATTAAGTGCGACTCTTCGAAAGGTCATAACTCCTTACGGTTTTGACATGGGCAGCTCGTGGCAGCTGTGTGCACATAATTGTGTAATATTCAATTACTGTCTTTGAGCCTGGGGTTTTGTGGGGTTTTAAATGAAAAATCAACTAATGTACTTCCATGTTAAATCTTAACTTGGAAGGGCCGTCGCTACTGGATACTTCAACCAAACTTCACCAAATTTTATGAGTAATTTCTATTAGCCCTACTTAATAATTTGTAGTGATCAAAGCTGGAATTGATATAGATGAAAAATGACACTTTTGGCCAAAAATTATAGAAAAAACCCTGTGGTATCTTAGGAACAAAAATAAAAATATATAAATTTTTTTTTTTCAAATAATTAATAATTTTTATGGTTTATCATCACGTTAGTCTGAGATTCTTTGCATCCTTTGCGCCATCTGCTCTGTGATACACCAATTGATCCAAAAATTTGCATTTGAATTTAAAAAAATAATACCAAGGTGCCATATTTTTTAGTTTTTGAAATGTTGCCTCTTTGCTCTTTCTATTCTTTTAAATAAAATAAAATTTCTTTTTGTCATATGAACACTTGGACCATGTACGGTCTTATTCGAAACTTAATGCTTTTATAAGTAATAACTGAACTCAACAAATAACATTTTGACGAACCATCAAACTCATTTTTATAAAAAAAATTATTTTTTTTTCTTCTAACCATTGGTATTACGTTACTTTGAGTTCTTATATGGTAAAAAAATTTTTTTTTTAATTTATTAAAAATCGAAAACGCAAAATTTTGAAAAACTAAAAAATATGATACCTTGGTATTAATTTTAACTATTTAAATACAAATTTGTCTCAATTGGTCCATCATAAAGCAAATGGCACAGAGTAAAGCGAAGAATCTCAGACTACCAAGATGGCAAAGCATAGAAAGAAATTTTTTTTTGGATTTTTTTTAAATATTTTTATTTTAGCTCTAAAAATAGTTTGATGCGTATAGTGCTGCTCCCAAGAGTAGTAGGAGAGTTGAACAATACCCAGCACGATCAAAATGTTTGTTTTTTACATACTCTTTTTCAAAATTTAATAAAAATTGAAATAAAAATTTTGAAAAACTTAAAAATATATGGCAGCTTGGAATTAGTTTTAACAATTCAAATACAACTTTTTGGCTCAATTGGTCTATCACAGTAAATTGCACAGAGTAATGCGAAGAATCTCAGATACAGAACGTCATAATAAAGCAAAAAATGAATACCGACTAATACTTTATTCATTATTGTGATAAAAGTTTGACGCCCGCGGAAGGGCTAGCCGGCTCGCGAGCGAAGCGAGAGCCGTCTAGTTCTTTATACTCTATTACAGGCTTTCTAAATCGTAAGTAAATACAAGAAATGTACAATGTAGACATTCTAATACTGCGTATTCGATTTTGGTTGTTGCTCAAGTAAAGTATTGGTTGATTTTGTCGGTGAGGCAGCACTCTAGAGAAAGGAAACCCCTTAAGCTGGATTTCGGCAAATTCTTACTAGCGACAACAATTGCAAAATTGTGAATTCTAAATTCTGCTGATTGAATCTGTAAATTTGGAACACGAGGACCTTGGAAAGAGCATTCTAATGCAATTCACAATTTAATGGAATTCGATACATCAAAACTTAAAAAATGCATTTTAATAAAACAGATTGTGGTTTCTTCAAAGAATGCTCTTAAACGTGCACCTTTCTTAATTTGGTTTGTGCACACGAGAAGGGAAACGTTCTCCATTTTACTATTAGTATTAGCACCGAATAGCTATGAACCGAACTTTAAGCAGCGTTAATATGCCACAATTGTCTAAGACTTTTTGAGCCAAATGCTCAAAATCCACCAAATGTACGACAGATACGAAGAATTGTGAAATTTAAGCTCATTTGCAAGCAATGATACTCCGGAAGATCAGATGCAGTCAAACATCTCCATTGCTTCAAGCTTGTCTGTACCAAATTCGCAAATGATAGACGAAGGCATTAGGGAAATAGGGGATGGACCACACCAACCAAACGCTTCGAGATATTGAATTCAAAGGTATCCGGAAGGCAATTTGCATTGTTTCAAACAAGTATAGATGTTAAGTGATCTAAACACTTAAAAGCAGATTTTATAGTTTTACATTAAGATTTTATAAACTAGAGTATAGTTTTGATACCCTACTTCCTATATATCCTTTACTATTTATCCGAGGTAACCTGTGGAAACACAACGAAAGGGTGCAGAAAATCATTCACAAAATATTTTGCTAGAAAGGGCACTCCTTCCTTATAAAGCACACGGCATGCCTAAACTCACAAATTATATATATCGTGCGAAATACTTGGACGAAAACGGTATGTCGATAGAAAAAAAAATTCCCAAAACAAAGACAACGAAGTATCTGTTGTATTGAATTTATTTCTTTGTTGGTGAAGCACCATTGGAAATGGGTTAACACTGTATTAGACATTTGGTTGCACACCCTTTCGGCGCAGCCAAAATAAGTACAAATATAATTTTCAATTATTTTTGCGACAAAGTATCGTTAATCATATTAGCATCTAGGACGTTTTATTTTACCCTTGGCATTTATCGGATACAGGGCTTTAGCGGATTCTAATAAGAAATGAAGCGACAAAATCTTGCTTCAAAAATGTGTAAATTTCTGTAAGTGTGCAACTAATTGCACAACCCTACCACAGTTTCCTTGTTATTTTCTTTGAGGGTGCAAATATTTGCACACCTGCGACATTTCCATGTTCGTTATAATAAACGTAATGTTTATGTTTCAGCAAACAGAAGCCAGAACTGAGAGATGGAAAGTTAGTCCCTCCATCATTCTGCCTGAGTAAGGGTAATGTCGGGTGATAGGTAAATGTAGGTGTAAGGGAATTCCCTGGATAGAGTAATGTCGGTATAGGCCAACTCCCGGGGATGGTAATGTCTGAGTAGGATAATGTCCAGGTTCAGGTAATTCCATGAATAGGGTAATTTCGGGGTAGGTTAATCCCCTGGTTTAGGGGTAGGGTAATGCCCGGGGAAGGGTATTGTCCGGAGGTGGGGGGCGTAATGCTCGGGGTAGAGTAATCCGGGGTCGGGGTAGCGCAATGTCCGGGGGAGGAGGGGGTAATGCTCGGGGGAGGTAATATTTGGGTAGGTAGAGTAATTGCCGGTGTCGAGGGTAGGGTAATGTCCGTAGGGGTGTAATGCCCCTACGTTGGAGTAAGGTAATGTCGGAGTAGGGTATTCCAGGTAGTCGGGGGAAGGGTAATTTCCGGAGGGGGTGAGATAAACTTGGGGTAGAGTAATGTCCAGTGCAGGGTAATTCTGGGGTAGGGTAATTCTTGGGGTATGATGTGCTAATTATAGAATTTGGTGTTTTTGAATCAGTTTTCATTAGTAGCATGCACATAGTATTCGTACGTTCCCTTATCATTAGAAGTGCTTATTTCGTAGAATTTATGTAATTGTTTAACGTGTCTTGCAAGTGTACTTCCCTAGTGTCAACTATTTTAGTGGAATTCATGCCGAAATGAGATTATGCCATATCCCCCCTTCATTCAGGTTGCTTCCCAAGTTTTAACCAAATTAAATTATTATACTTGATGAGTTGCTGCTTATTTAATTTTTTGAAATGTGAAACGGCAACCTCTTGGCGGGATTGGCAGGTGTGCAACATATTTCACACCAAAAAGTGTGTGCAAATGTTTGCACACCGGAAGGAATGCACAAATTTACACAGGTACAGTTAATGCAGTGTTTCCCCGTTTACTCATACTCCAATTTGTCCCTATACTCTGTGATAGAACTCATTAAGTAACTTACTATAGGTGTTAATGTTGGGATATCTGAGTTGGTTATGAATTGAATACATGACAATTCCCTAAATCTCAGTATCAGATGACTATTTGTGACTTAAGCTACTCTCAGTTATGGAAAAATTCTTTGATAACGAGCTCACAATTTGAATCATAAAACTGTGTCACTTGCTAGCCACATTTTGGTGAGTTCCATTTTTCAGGTTATCTTACTTAAATATTTCAAACGCTTGCGTCACTAAGCCAGATTTTCTGGTATATGGCGTGCCATTGCATATACTATTAGCAACTTATCGAATGTTAATTCACGAAGACTCTTTTCATTAATAGTGGGCACTCTAACCGATTCTCTATCGCGTCGGGCTTTCGTTACAAACGATGTCGTTGCGACGGCACTCCCGTGAACGGTAGGGCGAGAGAGACGACGTGACGCACTGAATCCATAGATTGGTGTTACATTGAGCCTCACTGAATTTTTCGCCAGACACTGCAATTGAACCCGACCCCGTCAGAAGAAAGGGGGACGCTCTTATTCAAAGCAGGCCAGGCCTGACTAATATAGCTTAACGTTACATCATTTATTTAACTATCATTCCACAATTTGTAGCTATACCTGCGAGTCTGGAACAAGTCCGTAGCTTGTGATTGTCATATGTGCCAAGTCAACTTAAAATAGTTCACACAACATGACACAGTATCACTACCTCATTGAAAAATAAAATATGATGGTACACAAAGGAAATAATATAGCTTAATGACTAATAAAATAATATACAATAAACCCCTCCAGTTTCGCTGTTCGCGTTTAATAACAAAGTACGTCAGGAATTGCAGTGTCGAATCTCATTATTTCGAAGAATTTCTGACGAACTTAATTAATAATTGTACTGCAATATTCTATTTGAATGAATGTTGTGTATTTTTAAGGAACGTGTATGTGTAGAAATATTAGTAACAGGATACTATCCCAGATTTGATTTTGACATGGATATGAAATATGTAATCTTACCATCCGCTCGTATTCAGTTGTTACTGAATACTTCAAATTTAAGAAATGAAATAACTGGTTTTCTGAATATTTTAGTGCATTCGATAACAATGTGAAATTCCCATCAGTTTGTGTCCGTGGCGAATTAATTCTTGGGTTGAATGATGAAGTCATAATATATCTTGATGAAATTCCATTTATACCTTCGTTGCACTTGCTTGAATTGTCTTGTAAACTTGCATGTAGCCCCTTGTCTTCAATTTCAGTATCCTTACCAGTATTTAAATCAATCCATAAACTGAAATAGTACAAGTGTTAGTAAGAATAAATTACAACTTACAGTCCAACTAGTATTTTTGGGACGACTGGAAATTACTTTTGACCCATGCTATTTGCTGGAGAAAGGGGTGCTCCAAAAATTATTGCCAGTAAGACCCCTTAAAGCAAATTTTTTTAGATGATATTGTTTACATGTTTCAGAAAGATTATGCGAGCATTTTTTTAATCAAGTCTCTGTGACGTCTAGAAAAAAAGTTACGATTTTTTGAAAATTGTAATTTCGGCACATCCAACGCACCGATATCCTCTCTCCCCACATCCCTCCCGCCAAAACCAATCCCCCACATCTCTCCTGCCCATATCCCATCCTCCCACATCCCATCCCAACATATCCCTGCCGCCCATATCTCATTCCCACAACCCTTCCGCCGATATTCCCCAACATCCCTCCTGCCCATACCCCATCCCTCATATCCCTCCCGTCCATATCCCATCCATCCCCACATTTTCCCACATCCCATCTCCCATCACCCCTCAAGCCTATATCTTATACTCTTCATCCTTCCCGCCCATCACCCATCCCCACATTCCTACAGCCAACACCGCATCCCTCCCGTCCATATCTCATCCTTTTCCCCATTTTCTCACATTCTATCTCCCCTCCCCCTCCCGCCCATATTCCATCTCCTTACATCCCTTCCGCCCATATCCCATACCACACATCCCTCCCGCATATATGCCNCCCATATTCCATCTCCTTACATCCCTTCCGCCCATATCCCATACCACACATCCCTCCCGCATATATGCCATCCACACATCCCTCCCGCCCATATCTCATTCCCCACATCCTTCTCGTCCATATCCCGTCCCTCCCACACCCCTTCCGCCCACGTCCCACACACCCACATCTCTCCCATACCCATCCGAATTTCGCTTTCGCCTAATAAGATATGAAATATCGCATTTTGAATGATGGTGTGAGATTTGCTACCCACGTCCACCCTCTGTTGACAAATGGCATCTACATTGTTACGGCAGCCAGTTTATCATCGACCCCAATTCTGTGATGCCAGCTGTCATAGACATCGATATGTGAGCCTCTTTGTCATCAACATCGTACTGCCAACATTTAAAAACCTTAAATTAAAGTTTTTTGAATTATATCTTTTGCCTTTTCGATTTTTTCCCACCCACCACCTTGCTCCATCTTTAGTTTATACGATGAACGAGGAATACCTGGAATTTTGCTGAATTTAGCTAAAATTTTATTTACAAACTTATTTTTTGAAAAACACTGTTGACAGATGTCATCGACGGCGAATTTTAAGGGAACCCTGTCAAATACTCATTTTGGAGAAAGAAAAACTTAAGATGAATGTATAAAAAATAAAAATTTAAACCGTTTTTCAAAAAACTATATTCTATTCAACTTTCCATGACCATCAAAGTTCACAAAGAGTTCGACATGAAAAAGAAAATTTTCAGGGGAATGAATTTTTCAGTGTCCGGAACGCAATGAAAAATTATGTATTGATTTTCCACGGTTTTCTCGGAAATTTATGAAAAAAAAAAGTTTATGGTTTTGGAAAAATCATAAAATGGGCATAACTGTTTCGTTTTGAGTCCTAATAGGAACGAAGCGTTAGGAGTTGTTTATCGTTGTTGTTTTTTAACTAAATTTTGATTAACATAAAATCTTGTTGTGTAAAGTTTGTTTAAAAGAACTTTATCGGTGACCGCCATGAATATTATTTTACCTGATTGGATTTGATTTAGCTAACATGGCGCCAACAAATAGTGAATGCGGTTTTGTTGGAAACATCGGCCTAGTTGTATTTGCGTTATAACCTGCGCAAGAATTGTTACTCGTATACTGCTCATTAAATAAGAGAACGTAGACCTAATTAGCAAAAAAATTCAATTATATACAAACAACACATTCAATAATTTGTCAATTAGTAATTAACCAATTGCGATATAGAAGTAGTTTCTTCTATCGATAATTTTACAAGTCCGGTATTATCTGTATATTCAGCATCNTAGACCTAATTAGCAAAAAAATTCAATTATATACAAACAACACATTCAATAATTTGTCAATTAGTAATTAACCAATTGCGATATAGAAGTAGTTTCTTCTATCGATAATTTTACAAGTCCGGTATTATCTGTATATTCAGCATCGAGAATTAGTTTTCCAATTACTTCGTCTTCTTTGCTGTCTGCTTCGGTTTTTGTAATAAAAATGAATGTTTCTAATTTCATATTTTTAACATTTGGTATCGCTTTCACGAATTTATCCTTCAGTACCCGATTCTTTCCAAAATCAATTGTTAATCTATAACAAAAAGTACGAAAACCTTTTAGTCAAACCATTGGCACATATACCGTCTGAACTACAGCAATAAAGTTCGCACGGTACTGCTTCTTGCCTAACCTTTCAGGCTGGTTGCAGCAAGGTGAAATTATGTTACCAAAATTATCAATGATGACATTATACAGCCATCACATCAGCTGAGCAATGGTTACTGCCATAAATGTTGTGATAAATCAGGCGCTATTTTCTGTATACATCCAACCATTAAGTAATTCAAAAAAGCAAGTTCTTTAAAATGAGTTCACCCGTTAGCTGGTTCTCTCAGCAATCAAAAGAAAACAACGATACAAATTTCGTTACGATATTAGAAAGGAACAGTTAAACTTTCATATTACAGAATTCGTGTTAGTTCAGTGTGCAAAATAGAACCATATGTGGACTCCATAAGAGATGACAATGTCCTCACCATGTTTCTTGCAAATCTTTACGAAATTCATCAAGTGCAAATTGTTAACCTTTTACCAAAATGGAGTATGCTTCACTACTGGATAATTTATTGCCGGATACGCTCCGTTGAGAGTAGAATATGTCATAAAATATTATACATAACCTTAGGTTTTGTTGGATTGATGTTACCCTCACTGACTTATCAAGCCTTGATGGAGTTGACCACTTGACAAGCTCAGAAACTCGAAGCTATAAGCAAAACTTTAGAACCCACGTCTGCCGAGCTTCGTGGTATGCAGAGACAAGTCATTAGCTCGTTACTATTACCGGACGCTTCCTGCTCTCTTGCGATTCCATTCAAACACATTGTTGAAACGATACAATCGATACAAACAATAATTTAGTCCTCAAGGAGTCGACGTTTCCACAGAGTCACCCGGGGCTGTAACAGAGTCAAGCTAATCTGTTTCCCCTACCTGCCGAACATGGGTCTAAATCAGGATACAGAGATAGAACAAAATAGAGAAGCACATGCAGAAGTCTAGCTACATAAGCCAAAGCGGGATATGCAACATCAACAGTAAATTATAATTTTCCTATTGAGCTAGTAATGGATAAATATACTTGTTATGGAAATATCAGCCGACAACATGGAAAACATGGCCAATACTCTCAGCTAGACTGCATTTATTTGGCGAGACTTTCAAACATTGATACATCCTAGAGCTTGGTGAGTATGGTGACATTAGCATCCGATATCAAATTCAGATGACGTGATAAACATATCAGGCAATCATCTTATTTAGGACAATACCAACAATAGCAACAAACGATTAACAGTTTCTTCTCTGTTCCACTCAACGTACTTGTTATTATCAAGTTTAGAATTTAAAGCTACCATTAACTGTGGTTTTAACTACAGACAAAGTTATATCTAATCTGCAAAAGAAAGTAGAAGAAAAGTGCTGAAAAAATAAATATTCAACTTCATTCAAACAGAATCAGAATCTCAAAAGTAAACATCAGAAATACCGACTTGCAGATGACACCAACTCAAAATCACTGACAATTTCGTTTTCAAATTCGCCAACTCCAGCTTCGACGATTGTTAGCATGCTATGATTATGAATACTCTCCTAGTGTGTTTAAATTTCTAAATTAAAATAATAAACGGCGTATGTACCAAAGGTTGTACAGGTGCTAATGATCCTACTTTGTTATCCTACTGTGTAGTTTTCAGAAAACCTCTATCCGAAATTAAAAGTTAAACACAATTTTCATTTGAATTTTTCAGCTTTTTCTGTCTAATTCCCAAAAAATATTTTTGATGAAACAATTTTATGTCATAGACCTTTGATTCTGAAATCTCAAATATGTAAAACAAAACCTTGTAAATGTCACTTACATTAAATTCGAACATGCACTGTCATCTTGTAATTTACCGCTTATCAATTCTACAGCACATCCTTCGAGAGTATCCAGTTTTATTACGCCACCTTGTAAAGCACCAATTTTCAATTCCCACTGAAAACAGAAAAGCTATACAGAGTTAATTAGTCAATGATAAATATGAATCAGGATTTTAAGAATTTATATTTGTAGTTTAATTTTTTATAGTCTACTAGCCGGCGCTCGCAGCTCGCGAGCTCGCGAGCTGGCTAGCGCTGCCGCGGGCGTCAAACTTTTATCACAATAATGAAGAAAATATTAGTCGGTATTCAAGCAACGTGCAAATCTAGCGTCAGATGATTAAGTTATTCGTTATGTCTGAAATCATATTTGAACGTCCTTTTCATCCACCCCAATTCATTAAGTGGTCTCAGATTCTGAAGGACTCTGGCTTGGAGTCAATTACCGAAAATTAGATAATCATATACATGCTAGTACATATCTCACGGTTGAGGGAACTTCCCCCAAGACCCTGCCCGTGCCCAATGTTTGGTACATAGACCGAGGCTAGGAGTTAGTTTCTCGGTTCATTATACTGCGTTTCATAACTCTTTACAAATTTTACAAAACTATAATTAACAAAATTTTAACACAGATCAATTATGCAAACGCTTGAACTAAACATGTTAGGTATGAATTCAGCCAACAGTGTTATTTTGTAATTTTGCTTTTCCAAGGTTTGAGTTCAAGTTTTAGGTTCAAAGTACTAATAATTTTTATGTCTCGCTAAAGGCTTCTGACGTCGTATATTATTTTGTTGATTTTGATCATTGACATTGTTGGTGAGTCCACAAATATTAAAGTCTCGATTAGTATTTTGATTGGACTGACTGGTCATAGTTGGGATTATTGAGGTTATTCAAGTGATACTCTGATTATATTGAAAGATCATCTTGAAAGTGAATCAGAATAAGATTAATTAATACAATGATAAGAGACAGAGTTGTGCTAATGCCCAAAATCAAACCGGGGTACGGATTCCCGAATTGGGCCGATTTTTGCCGGAGAAAACTTGACCACAGGAAGTGTCATTTTTGACCTTCTCTACCACTTAGATTTACAGGAAATTTTTTTACTTTTTTTACACGGCACATACCATCAAGAATTGTTCCTATACCCTCCCATTGGAAAGGAAAAATTTCCATACACTTAATTTGATAGCCCGTGAGGTCCACGTGAAAGGAAATTTTACCAACAATGTCTCCGCTGTTGTAGCTTTTCCAGATATAAGTATGTATTTATGTATGTATAGTGGAGCCCAGAAGTCTCTATACATGGAGAAAGTTTTAATTGAAAAAGATATGCACAAAAAATTAGGGGGTTGGAAACTCCCTATCTTATTCCATTATAACTCACAACTAACTCATTTCCTTCATGTATAGAGACTTCTGAACTTCATGGTATGTATGTGTGTATGTATGCAAGAATGCATGTATGTATGCAAGAATGCATGTATGTATGTATGTAATTATTGATGTTGCGGATTGCATATCCGGCAGGTTTGATGGACATCGGATAATCGGCTTTTTTTTATTGCCGGATATCAGATATCCGCGGCGGATATCCACCGCGGATATCCGGCAAGCTTGCTTGGTTAAGCTCGTATTGCACATAATTTCCTTATTTGTTCAAGTTGGGTTTTGGTGGAATTTTTTAAGTGCTTGCTTTGTCGGCCTAAATTGATGCCTTTGTAGAAGTTACTGCTGTCAATTAAAGAATCTTCAAGCCATGCTAAATCTATTCCTTTTACTCTCATATATTTGTCTTTAATGTATGCAATAATTTGATACTCTGATTCCACTGCTTCTTGAATTGTTGTTAAACCACTCTTAGGAAACGTAGAAGTAAGATCGCTGGTGATTCCCCCTCTATATATATTTGATAGCAGTAAGCTACCAAAGACACCCAATATAATCAAACCGTTCTGTCGTGCATTTTGAAAGGCTGTTTTTCTTAAACACTTTGAATTGTCAGATATAGGCATCTACATGGTATCTGCGTAGTCAACAAATGTTTCATGGGATGCATTATTTATAAATCCATTTATTTTTTACACCCAGCGAGTCCCACCAAGCTATGGGAAAAGTGTGCTGGAAGATTTACCGTATAAATTCAGTGAGTAATCAAAATTTGCTCTTGGCTGTGGCATTATTGAGAATTAAATACTAATTAGCATCCTCAAGTTCCACTCTTCATCGTCGAAAGATGCATCACATCCAATAGCGTTTGTTATATTGCTGAATTCATCCACCCTAGCCTAAAACAGGCGGATTCAAATGTATAGCAGTTGCTATACATCGGAAGTGGATGAAGTGGATCTTTGGACATTGCTTACCTTTTGAGAGTACAAAAAGTATTCATAAAAACAAAATCCGTTTTGACTCATTTCACGCGAACGTGCAGGGGTAAATTTTTAAACTAATACATTTAATATATACTCTAATATATTAAATCTAATAAAATTGATTCATTTCTTAGGAGTTCTAAAAAATTGCGTAGAAAATTATCCGCTCGGATACCTATAAGTATCCGGTATCCGTCAGTTTTAGGCCCTGGATATCCAGAGCCTAAAACTCTGTCGGATAGACTAAACCGGAATAGACTAGACCGGAAACTCAATACCACTATAATGTGTGCATGTAAGTATGAAGTATGTATGTGTGTAATGAATGTATATTCTGCGTCTTACTGCGGACGGAAGGTCCCTGGAAATTAGGGAGGTAAGTTCCAATAGTGTTCCAATAGGTGAGAAATGAACGTGTAAAATTTGGTTTGAATTGGTTCACATTTCAAAAACGTGCCTCAAGCGCTTTTTCGTTTTCACCTGCTTTTCTTATCGGACGTCATAATGAGGTCTAGCGGAATTCATACATGGGCCCCCTCCGCGGAGGGCGGAATGGAGGGGTGGAGGGGTACATTTTTGGTGGAACACGGAGGGCTGGAGGGGTGGAGGGCTAAAGTTTATCTGGAGGGCTGGAGGAGTAGAGGGCTGAAGTTGATATGGAGGGGTGGATGGGCGTAAGTGTATTATTATCCTTGGAGGGCTCTTATGTTCAATGGAGGGCAGAAGGCGGAGTGTTTTTATAGAGGAATAGAGCCATTTTGAACCCGTAATTCTTGTACAATCCATTTATTTTGTTTTGTTTGTGTTCCGGTGTATTCAATATTTAATAACGTAAAATTATTTAATCACAAAAACAGAATACTACTAAAATGAAAAGGGAATCGATTAGAAATTAACCGAAAATTAGTGCGGGATGGATGGAATCCAGTAGGAGCTGTTATAGGCGGACACAGATAGGTCTTTGCTGAGTGGACTGGAAGTTAGAGGGGTCAACTTACCTTGAAGTGGTCTTTGCTGAATGGAAGGCGGAGGGGTGGAGGGATAAATTTAGCTTGGAGGAGTGGAGGGCTGGAGGGTGGAGGGGTCAATTTAGCTTGGAGGGGTGGAGGGATCAATTTAGCGTGGAGGACTGGAGTGGTGGAGGGGTCAATTTAGCTTGGAGGGATGGAGGATTGGAGGGGGCAATTTAGCTTGGAGGGGTGGAGGTGTCTTTGCTGACTGGAGGGCGGAAAGGTGGAGGGTCCATCCCGTGCCCATCTATGGCGGAATTGGCACAGAAAATCCATTTATGAAACAAATTGCATGAAACTCGCTGGAGTCATGACCAATCGCATTCTCCACACAAAACTTTTAATTTTTGCAAAAATATTAAAAATAATTTAAAATATGGTAACCTAAAGTTTTTATTTATTTATAATTTGAAATGAATTTTTGTTGAATTGCATTGAGCAAAAACGCCAACCAAAGAACCAACCAAGAATCGCGACGGAAAAGGGTATTGTTGAAAAGGTGGAGATTCCCGATTTCGTCACGATGAACTCAACCAGGCTAATAGCTGCGTTGGGAATTTCCGTTAACGATGCATAATAGAATGATTATTTAAATAGAATTTCCTACCGGTCATTTACGCATTGTTGGTGGCGGACGGGCGTTAATCACGGCACAGGAAGGCAAGGTTGGTGGCGGACGAAACAGTTGTTACGGGCACATGCAGGCAGGCAGAAAACTTCTCAGAAAGACGGGTACAGGCTAGCGGGCAAAATTTGTAAAACTATCGAACACCCGAAACTAAACTTTTAATTGATTTAATGGTGTGTATTAGAACGTTTATTTAAATAAAACTTCCGGACGGGAAAGCTGGAGCTATTCATAAAAAATTTATAAGGGCACATGCGGACGGAATCGCATAAAAATCATTGGCGGACATGGGCTGGTAGGCGGATTTCGCATAAAATTTTTTGGAGGGCACTAGTGTTGGTTATGACTCCCATTTGGCCCGGAGTCGGAGTCAGCGACTCCGGAGTCAGCGATTCCGACTCCAAAAATCTTGAGAGTTGACTCCGGAGTCGCTGACTCCGACTCCCAAAATTTCGAGAGTCGACTCCGGAGTCGCGACTCCGACTCCGGAGTCGACTCCGGAGTCAAACAATTTGAGTTGCAGTTTACTTTTAATTTCGATTTTACACAAAATCTTTGTCCAGTTGAAACGAAAGCGCGGCGGTTTCGGCTACCGGCTCTTGCTCACTCGGGCTCTTTTGTGAATAACAGAAAGCCACTAGAATGTAGCGGTGAGGAGTAGTAGGAGAATCCTTAGTTGGACTGAAAGCACGATTTTCGAAAAGTGCCCTAGCTCGAGCGAAGGCATTGGAAAGTTTTTGAAAACAATCCGAGCTCGAGGAGAACCAAAGACAAAATTTTAGTGGAGCCCGAGCAGGGCCCAAGCGAAAATTTTAAAAAGAGCAGAGACCTTGGGAAAATACTCAAATACAGTGTATATTTATATATCGAGTAAGCATTTACATATGCAGTACAAGTTCGTATAAGAATTACACTAAGACAAGAGCAGCTCGTATTGTGTATGGGCAGTATGCATTGTATTTGTGCAGTGAGCATTTTATATGCGCGAGATACGTTTACATTTTCCAAAAGAGCCCAAATAGTTCTCGAAAAATAATTTCAAACGCTCCTGAGCAAAGCCCATGGAAAATTTTCAAAAGAGCCGGAGTCCCACCAGAACCCAAAGAATTTTTTTAAAGAGCCCGGGCAGAGCTCCAGCAGAGCCCAACCAGGGATCTTCAAATAGCCCGATCAGAGCCAATCGAGCTGTTTAAAACAGCCCAAGGAGAGCCCATACCCAAACGCCGAGCTTTTGGTCGAAACTGAAACACAAACAGGATTGCGTAACCAACAGAAGTAGTGTGAGTAGTGTCTTTCTGTGCAATCTCAACCATTATTTTTCTCACCCCTTTTTCACACGAGGAGTCGACTCCGCGGCTCTGAAGAGTCGACTCCGGAGTCGCGACTCCGACTCCCAAATGAACATGAATGACTCAGGAGTCGCCGACTCCGACTCCCAAAAAATTGGGAGTCAACTCCGGAGTCGGAATCGAGTCGACTCCGACTCCGACTCCGACTCCGGAGTCGGAGTCATAATCAACGCTAGAGGGCACTG
This sequence comes from Holacanthella duospinosa, assembly GCA_002738285.1. Taxonomy (NCBI): domain Eukaryota; kingdom Metazoa; phylum Arthropoda; class Collembola; order Poduromorpha; family Neanuridae; genus Holacanthella; species Holacanthella duospinosa. Next base: position 184,709 of record NIPM01000091.1, on the reverse strand, counting down.
GCGGAAGGCTTACGGGTGCTACTCTCTGCGTTGATGGCGGCAAATCTGCATGGGAATATTTAGCGTAATATTTCAATACGAAGCTCATAATTCCGTTCGCGATGACCGTTCCGGCGAAGCCGGTGGCGGAATGTTCCACCTCCTATGGGGGCGGGGTTGAAGTGGGCTGGTACATCCCAGTACATTCGAGGGTGGACAAAATACCGGGGCTTACCGCTCATTGCCCTCACGTCCAGAAACAACCAGACTTAACAGATTCTAGGCACTCCATGAGCTTTGAACAAAGTACTTCAAAATAAGCGGTTCGAGTCATGTCTCTAGTCACTCGGTTAAGTTTTAACGATTCTAGTCAGCTGTGTAGTCATTAGGTTTAGTCTCTAATTTTAATTACTAGTTTTTATTTAATTTCATGTTACTTAGCCATTTTAGTATGAATCGAGTGACGAGTGAGTCATGAGTGAATCAGTTAAGTCGAAAGAAAAGATGGGATTTGGATTTGGACTTGGACTGAGGAATGATAGATGAGTGTTTGTTTTGAGTAAATGAAAATGATACCGATTGAGTATTAAGTCCCAAGCGTCTTTTCTGCGCAACGCGAAACTTTGAGGATAATAACAAATCTGACTTTAATTGATAACATGAGTCTGAGAAAAAGTCTTTTGCTCTGCTGCTTGTTTCGTTAATTTCCTACTCGCAAACTTGTTCACTCCAATAAAACCGGTATGGGAAACGGAATTTTTTTTATTTCCATCCTACTCTTTCATTCAGTGTNCGATTGAGTATTAAGTCCCAAGCGTCTTTTCTGCGCAACGCGAAACTTTGAGGATAATAACAAATCTGACTTTTAATTGATAACATGAGTCTGAGAAAAAGTCTTTTGCTCTGCTGCTTGTTTCGTTAATTTCCTACTCGCAGACTTGTTCACTCCAATAAAACCGGTATGGGAAACGGAATTTTTTTTATTTCCATCCTACTCTTTCATTCAGTGNTAGGCTTTTCGACGAATAAGTCTGATTTTACACCAAATAAATGGGCAAATCGCTTAAGACCGAGAACGACTTATAGACAATTACGACCTCGCTACAGCGAGTCAGAGTCTGATTCTTAAAGATTTACCGTTTAATTACCGTTTTTTTTCGTACTTTCGACCTCAAAAATATTGGATTTTTTCTATTCTTATTCACCGTTTTTCTTACCGTTTATTTCCGTTAATTTTCACTTTATTTTTCCACGGATAAAATTTTTAGTCCAAACTTTGGCTTCTTTTTCTAGGATTATGGATTCGGACAGCGAAATAGACTTGATCGACCTTCATTCCATCAAGGTCGAGAATTTTCTTGAAGAAGAGGTCGTCTTGTCCCCGGAGAAGCCGGGAGAAGTTGAGGTTTTGGGTGAATTTCTGGGTCCAGCGGGAGAGTTGGAGTGGTTACTCCGAGAACCGACACCACCGCCTCGCTCCCAACTGGCATCGGAAGTGTGGGTGGTAGAGCCATCTTGCTCTCATCCACAGCGCTCCCGTTCTCCTCGCTCCCGTTCTCCTCGCCGGCGGGAAAATCATCGCTCTCCTCGTCGCAGGTCACCATCTCCTTGTCGAATTCGGCCACCAAAGCGTTTTCGTCGTTTGACGCCTGTAAGAGATCGTTTGGGTCAGTTGGAGCCGCAATTACCACCGCGGCGGCGTAGATTGAGCCCAATGTGGTCCCGTCTTGGACTAGGGCAGACGACACAAGTTTGGGATGTGCCTCCACCTGGTTTGGCCGCCAGCACGGCCAGGATTTCCACTTCGGCTCCAGAGGTTTCGACCCTCCCGAGCCATTTAGTTCTCCGGAATCCCGGAGAAAAAGCCGATCCTCGGCGAAAAATTAAACCTTTTCGTCAATATCCGACTTATGTACCGGCAAATACATCGCCGGTCAATCGCGCCGAGGTCGGTCGGGAATCACGGGCTCGGGAGCGGCAACATCGCTCCACTCCACCACCAGTGCCACGGGTTGAGACGGCTGGGCCGTCAAGAGATCCGGCAAGTGGATCCGGCCGAAGGGGACCCGGGTGGATCCCGAAATCTCAACTATACTCTTTCGAAGGAAAACCTGTTTGCTTCAGATGCAACCAGGTTGGTCACATGCACGGCGATAAGACCTTTCATCCAGATCATCGTCCAGGGGACAAAGATCGCCGTGGGAGAAAACATTAGGTTGAAGTCCCCGTTAAGATTAAAATTAAAAATTAANGTCCAGGGGACAAAGATCGCCGTGGGAGAAAACATTAGGTTGAAGTCCCCGTTAAGATTAAAATTAAAAATTAAGATTCGATCCAATTTGTAAAATTTTCTTCTTCTCATTTTTTTTTTCACTATCTATTTCCCCAAATTCTTTAAATTATATCCATTAAATTTTTCATTCGTGAGGTCACGAAATTCCCAGGAGGGAGGGATTTGTGGGAAGGAAAGTGCCCATGCCTTATGGGCAGAGGAAGGAGTGCGCCATGTGGCGGAGGGGCGTTATTGACGCCAGATTATTACCGACTCTCAGACTGGTAGGAGCTCCTCAAAAATTAAAATTTTTTTTGTATATTTTATTAATTTTTGTTAAGTTTTGTTTCTCTTATTTTTCTGTTTAAGTGATTGGCTTTCGCCAATCACTAAGTAAAATTATACTTATTTCTTTGATTCGTGTTGATTCGGTTATTTGAAGTCCCAGGAGGGACTTCAATTTAGTGGGGACCTTTTTTGTGTTGTGTTCGCCCCACCGGGCTATCGGAGTAGAACCAGGAGAGGAGCTACCATCATCCCTACAATCACTCTTCAATCAAGGTACCTTTTCAGGTATCCTACAGGTACTCATCATATTTATTCATTCAGCGGCACTTTCCGCTCAACACCGCCCAGCAAAAATTCATTCCCACCACGTTATATCCCAACGCTACATTCCAGTGCTACATCCCAGTCTAAAATCCCAATGCTACATCTCTGCTTAAGTCATATAAAGCTTTGTAAAACCGCAGCCTAAATCCAACCTAGACGTATACACGCAAACACGGATCGGTAACATGCACAATCGTGATTGAATTAGTTGAGCGTGATTACACACCTGTAACGGATATCGCATTCAGGTATTCAGACCAAATTTACCCGCGGCGTTTGAACGAGCCTTCGGCTCGTTCAACAGCTATCGGAGGCGCGCGAAGCGCGCCGGAGATTGCGCGCCGCCATTCCTTTCGCGTGATAACAAAATACTTGTGGGAGTTCTGTTTCATCCAGATGTGTAGATGTGAGGAGACTCGTAGTCTCACAGTAGCCAAGCGAGACTCTAATACCCAGGGTCAATAAGTATGAGATACAAACTTTTCTGTCAAATAAGGAGACCCATGGTCCAGTGTAGAAATCCATAGGCTACTCTTCTTAGTGATTCATTTCCCATATAAGAGGGCGAGCAGAATACCGGTTCGAATCTTTCCAATCCCAAGAATTTTTCGAGGTCTTTCAGGATTCTCACTCCGTTAGTTAGTTTATCTCTTTAATTATAAATAATCCTGCAAATGTCGCATTTGTTTAATTAAGGTTAGTTGTACTGAGTTAGAGGATACAGTGGACTCTTCCTAGTGGACACTGGAGGTCCAGTGTTATTGGGAACTGGGGGTTTTGTGGGAGTTCTATTTCGTCCAGATGTGTAGATGTGAGGAGACTCGTAATCTCACAGTAGCCAAGCGAGGCTCTCATACCCAGGATCAATAAGTATAAGATATAAACGCTCCTGTGAAATAAAGCGAACCATGGTCCAGTGTAGAAATACAATGGATACTTTACTTTTTGTCTCATTTTCCACATACTGATGAAATATTTTATTGATTAACAAACTGCTCGTTACACTGGGATGTAGCATTGGGATTTAACATCAGGATGTAGCATTTGCCAACCGCTATTTTAGGATTTTTAGGTTAGGTTCTTATGATCTTCAGGCATGGAATTTTTTGCTGGGCGGTAGGCATAGGCGGTAGGCATGAAATTTTTTTCTGGGCGGTAGGCATGGGCGGTAGGCATGAGATTTTTTCCTGGGCAGTAGGCATGGGATTTTTTGCTGGGCGGTAGGCGTGGGCGGTAGGCATGGGCGGTAGGCATAGGATTTTTTGCTGGGCGGTAGGCGTCAAGACCCGCTGCCTTACTTCAGCGTTTAACCCTGCATATCCAGTGCTAGAGACATCTGTCTTAGCTCCTGGAAGCATTTTTGTCTAAAAATAAAGTTTCTGAAAGAAATATTGTCGCCATCTGGTGGAATTTTAGTTATCACTAGAATAAAGTTCAAATTGACAATGGTGGAAGGGTGTGGTAGGAGTAAAATTAGCTATAAAAGCTATAAAACTAATAAAAAATTAATTTCCAAAAATTCTTAAATTGAATTCCTGAGTTAGAGAATGTTGCTTGACCTGACCCTTTTCAAATAAACTTTTAAACTTTCCCTTTGGTATGATCCTCTAAATTATTTATATGACTGAAATTTTGATATGGAATCCATAATCAAAAGTCGTTAGTTTGATATAATTAACTTTCGGCATTATATTCCAACGAAACAATTGAGGAAACTGAAAAACTAGAGAGTGCGCTTATAGTTTTGGAACGGCTTTCACTCGTTTTCTTCTTCCTAAAATTATAATCTCATCTCTAACTTTGGTTTAAACCACAATTTATTTTTGAGACTTAAAATTCTATTGATTATCATCAAAGTGAATAAGTAATTGATGACTTGGATAAGAATCATCGAATAATTCTTTGAATTCTGAAAAAAAAATTGTTGCGCTTATAGTTTTGGAATGAGCTGTAGTAAGCTCGCCACGAAGAGGGAGACAAATATGTTTTTGAACCTGCGCCAAGACACATTGTTGCATAAGGAACTTCATATTCAAAACCTCACGCCATTCACACCCTTTGGTGAAAATGCGACATTGCAAATATTGATAGGAAAGACATAGTATAACAACTTTTCCACAAAATTTCTCAACAATACCGAATTTATCGCTCTTTATACTACCTAAATAAACCGTTGTAAACGGGTTAATTTGTCAGATTTTTAATTACATCGTAACAGGCTTAGTCCGTAAGTAAAAATCTGATAAATTGTTTATTTTGTCCAATTTTATTTTGTAATTTGAAACTTTGTACAATGACAAAAAAATTGAAGAGTTCTTGGTAAATTTTGAACACTGCTTGCCATGTCTCATCCAACTATGACGACATCAAAAAATGTTTTTTTTTTAATTATCACATTCACATATCTTATATAAAGAACTTGTTTATTCTCACTAACATTTTGACATTAGATTTTTAATCACGAGGTTTACGAATTAATTTAATATATTTTTCAAATGTTTCATAATAATTGTTTTGGTTTTGGATAATTTTGAAAAAGGGTNTACGAATTAATTTAATATATTTTTCAAATGTTTCATAATAATTGTTTTGGTTTTGGATAATTTTGAAAAAGGGTAGTTCTTTGTGGATTATTTCATTCATGAGCAAACCATAACATATTGCCTGAGTGCGGACCATTGAATGAAATGTGATTGAATGGAAAGTGGGAAATATCATAATCGAATGAGAGCGAGGTACAACAACCAAATGTGTCACCTCGACTGTCCGCTACCGATAAAATGGTATGCGCTACCGATAACATGGTCCGCGCTACCGATGTCGTAACTTTAAAAAAAAATTTGCTTTTGCTGCGATACGTGCAATTGCTACCGCTACTTTGATAGGAAAAATTCCTAACGCTACACCAAACAAATTCCGCGATGCCGTTACCGCTACTGCGATAACTACCGGTAACTTTTAACTAAAAATTTCTACGCTACTGACATTAACTAACACTTTCTCGCTACCGCTATTTGTTATTAAACTTTTTTCGTTATCGCTGGTTGTCAGAAACTATTTCACGCTACCGTTATTTTTGATACCAGTACCACGGTCACTCCCACCTTACTTTTGGTAGCGAGAGCTGGACTACCGTGAAACCACTGGCGCATCATAAAGTTACACATATGACCTCACTCTCTTCNTTATTAAACTTTTTTCGTTATCGCAAGTTGTCAGAAACTATTTCACGCTACCGTTATTTTTGATACCAGTACACCGGTCACTCCCACCTTACTTTTGGTAGCGAGAGCTGGACTACCGTGAAACCACTGACGCATCATAAAGTTACACATATGACCTCACTCTCTTCCATAAAATAGAATCTAAAGTGTTGCCATATTGACTCACACCTCCTTACCAAATTGCTGTGACTTCATTTTCTTCACACACTTCATTTTCCTGATTTTACACGCAGTTTTCAGTATTTTCACTGGAGTTACATTACAAATAATTCAAATTGAAAAGGGTAAAANCCTTCACTCATTTTCACGCCTGATTTTTCACGCAGTTTTCAGTATTTTCACTGGAGTTACATTACAAATAATTCAAATTGAAAAGGGTAAAACGAAAATAATTTGAAGACAACGGAAAGATAGGAAATGACTACAGAATCCACCACATTTCCATTTTTGATTCCAGATGAATTTACCCACGGAAGGCATGCGAGAACACACGGGAGGGCTGCGGGAACACACGGGAGGGCTGCAGGANCCGAAAGATAGGAAATGACTACAGCATCTACCACATTTCCATTTTTGATTCCAGATGAATTTACCCACGGAAGGCATGCGAGAACACACGGGAGGGCTGCGGGAACACACGGGAGGGCTGCAGGAAACTACGAGAGGGCTACGGAAACCGACGGAAAGATTGCGGGAACCCACGGGAGGGCTGCGGGAACCCACAGGAGAGCTGCGGGAACAAACGGGTGGACTGGGGGAACCCATGGAAAAAATGCGGGAATTCACGGGACGGCTGAGGGCACCCACGGGAGGGCTGCTGGAAACTACAGGAGAGCTACAAAAATCGACGGAAGGGCTTCAAAAACCAACGGGAGGGCTGCGGGAACCAACGAACAGGCTGAGGGAACCCACGNAAAAATCGACGGAAGGGCTTCAAAAACCAACGGGAGGGCTGCGGGAACCAACGAACAGGCTGAGGGAACCCACGGGTTGGCTGCGAGTACCCACGGGAGGGATGCGGGAATTATCGGGAAGCCTGCGGGAACCCATANCCACGGGTTGGCTGCGAGTACCCACGGGAGGGATGCGGGAATTATCGGGAAGCCTGCGGGAACCCATAGGAGGGCTGCGGAAAACTACGAGAGGGCTACGGGAACCGACGGAAGGGTTGCGGGAACCCACGGGAAGGCTGCGGAAACTCATGGGTGGGCTGCGGCAACCCGTGGGAGGCTGCGGATATTCACACATGGGCTGAGGAGACCCACGGCAGGGCTACGCAAACCGACGGAAGGGATACAAAAACCAACGGAAGAGCTGCGGGAACACACGGGAGGATTGCGGGAACTTACGAGTGGGCTGCGGGAACCCACGGGTGAGCTGCTTGAACCCACGGGAGGGCTGCGGGAATTCTTGCACATATTTGCATCCTTATCTAACACTAACTTTAAATTTTAAGAATATCAATTTTTTTATAAAAATGAGTGGGTTATGAGAATACATTTGACAACTGTGGGTTTGTTTGCCAATTTTGTTAGTAGGCGACGGGGGATTACTGTCGAATCTGTTGGATTTTTTTAACAGTCGGCAAGCAAAAGGATTTTGTTTGATATTTCTAAAAATAATATTATGGATGCCAAATCTATTGCTACCAAATTCGTAATTAACTTTTGTTTGCCGATTGGTAAATAAATCCATCAGAAAGTGCAATCCACCACATATGAACCAATGCTGTGAGTTGGCACCACCCGTCTCAAACCACCTATTTTACTCAAGTAATTAATTAACTAATTCAATAGAATTAAATTTCAAAAATCACATCACAGGTGATCTAATCGCATTTACCATCAGGTAATAGTACAATTTTTTCAATTTAAATATCCATCGCGCATCAAAAAAAAATATATACACAAAGAACTACCCAAAAGGCTATTAAAAAAATTCAATTCAGATGTCTGCACAATAATTTGTATATATGGCATAATTTTCCAATCGAATGGGTCGTTCAACCTCCACTCTAAACCGGCTATTGAGAAAGGTGTTGCCGCGCAAGGCACTGTATTTCGCACACTACGCAGGATGAAAACCCTCGACTTGCAAACCTCGAAATTTCTCTTAAATTCCATTGTCAAATCAACTACCTTGTACGGCTCAGGGATGTGGGGATCTCGATACACAAATGAAATAGAAAGGGTTCAACAACAATACTTTAAGAGTCTCCTCCACCTTCCTTTCAGTACGCCCCGATATTTTGTTCGCTGAGAGACAGGCTGCCTTCAATTAAGCTTTGATGTATTCAGGTTTACTATTTCTCTATGGTTAAAACTTTTGTCGGCTAACGATTCGAACCTTCCTCTCAATGCGTATGAACTNGACAGGCTGCCTTCAATTAAGCTTTGATGTATTCAGGTTTACTATTTCTCTATGGTTAAAACTTTTGTCGGCTAACGATTCGAACGTTCCTCTCAATGCGTATGTAGAACTTNCCTCTCAATGCGTATGAACTACGAAAAACCTCGTATAGACATCCAATCGAAAAATACAGTTGGTGTTTGCAGTTGGAAAGTAGGCTGAAATCTATAGATATGCAAGGTTTATATCAAAGAGGCTTCGCGAAAGAGGTCAAATTTGTCCAGAAACTTCTACTCGCTGGGTACGAAGACCACTTGAGAAAACTTGACTTCGAATTCGCACAGCAATCCTCCACTATTCCACACTATCATCAAATAAAATTCTCTCAAATCCCCGAACCATTTTTTTTGAACAAAATTTCCTCTTCGATGGCGACATGCATCCTACAAATTCGGCTAAATTTCAATTCTGTCTACAATAATATGAAATGGTTTAACATGGGAAATTTTGAGAAGAAGCAATGGAAATACTGTGGAGAACAACTTTCTTTCTTTCGTGCTATTTGAGAATGCACCGGCATATCTCACATTAGGCTGAATTACTTTCAAGGGATGCCAATGGACCCAATCCAACTTATCATGGACGTCACAGAAGCTGCCACTGATCCAAACTTCACATTTTACTTATCACTTTTAATTTCAAATTTTTTAAAACTTTTTCAGTAATTTTAACACTCAATTTTGTTTTATTTAAATTTACTTCTGCGCGTAATTTCATTGATAGGGCGATGACCAACGTCAAATAAACATTGACTGATAATCTGTATATATTTATCAATCAGCAGTATAAAAGAAAATTTAAGCGACCACCGCTGTATCGTTCATTTTTTTTTCAAAAACAATACATTAAATTGCTGTCCTCTTATCAGTAGAACGTCTTGTGTTCAAAGTTTAAACTCCAAATTCGAAAACAGATCCTCATTTTCTATACCCATTTTTGGCNATTGACTGATAATCTGTATATATTTATCAATCAGCAGTATAAAAGAAAATTTAAGCGACCACCGCTGTATCGTTTATTTTTTTTTCAAAAACAATACATTAAATTGCTGTCCTCTTATCAATAGAACGTCTTGTGTTCAAAGTTTAAACTCCAAATTCGAAAACAGATCCTCATTTTCTATACCCATTTTTGGCNATAGAACGTCTTGTGTTCAAAGTTTAAACTCCAAATTCGAAAACAGATCCTCATTTTCTATACCCATTTTTGGCGGTTTAAAATGGAAATAGTTGGATTAAGGAAGTGTTAGATTAAATAACCATTATATTAAGAAACAATAAGCATTTATAAATAGATGTGAAGGAATGTCAAGTACAATTCATTATGAATGACGCAAGTCATTCATACGGAATGAAGGTGACTTCCGGATGGCCTTTAGCCAAAAGCATTAAAACCAGGCGCTTTCATTAGCTCTTAGTCTTAGTTCAAATCTTGGTCTTAATTCAAATCATAGTCTTAGTTCAAAATGAGAATCTTAGTCTTAGTCTTAGCTTGAATCGAACATAGGCATAGTTAGTGAAACTATGATGTTTCAATAATAAAGTATTACGCAGTGACTAAAAGAGTAATTATCTTATCATTTACAGTAATCAACCCCCTTTGCGAGTTATTCATTATCAGAGGGCGAATATGTACTTTCTAAAAAACAGCGATTTACTTACTTAAATACTTGCCAAAAGGCGACGAAATACTGATAAAAAAGTATGAAATAATTAACAATACTTTTTAACAATTTTTGGAAAGTATTTACATTTTTTTTTTAATTAATTCACTTGATTGAAGCCTAAAAACCCGGTTGTATCCTAATTTGGAGCATAAAAATCGAATTGTTTGATTTATTGGTTAAGGAATAATTAATTTAAACTCTTTATCGCGGCTCCAATACATAAGTCATAATTTTTATATAGTTTAAAGGATATTTTCATTAAATTTTTTCTGAGAAAAAAAAGTTGGTTTCTCCAGAAAGTATACCATTATTTGGCGTTCGTGTTAACCGACGTAAAAACATGCCGTNGAAAAAAAAGTTGGTTTCTCCAGAAAGTATACCATTATTTGGCGTTCGTGTTAACCGACGTAAAAACATGCCGTTATTATAACTTGGACCGCGAAAAAGCGTTTGTTGCAACTGAAGGTCCGGCTTAAGTCTTTGGGTCCAGACTGCACAATTTAGTCCAATTTATTTCGGTCCATCGGAATTCGCCTTACCGAAAATGTAATGGACGCATAATTTAATTTTAAATATACTTCTTTGAACAAAACTGAACTCTTACGTTTTGCAGTTTATCATTTTGACTCATCGGCAAATTTAAAGCGAATATGAGGAAAATTATTCTCGAAAAACGATTAATACATCAAATNATTTAAAGCGAATATGAGGAAAATTATTCTCGAAAAACGATTAATACATCAAATTACTTGACAGAGTACTTTTTAATTACTTAATATTCAAAATTACTTTCGAAAGTACTTCCTAATGCCTAAAAACTAAAAATACTTTTTTATAAGGGCACTTCATTCATTCTCAAATTATATGAATCGGAAAGATACGAAGTTACAGAGGTGTAGGTGCATTACCCAAAAAGAAGTAAATACGTAAGTATGCGCCGTTTGTTCATTACCCATGAGTTTAATGTGCGTGGCTCTGAGTAGAAAGTGAACAAATACCCTGAACTCTCGCTCAGTAGCATGAGTTATCATCCCCATAGAATCCTCTCTTTAATAGTGAAGAGTAGGAATCTAACAATGGTGTACAGGCGAGTCTAATTCGCTACCTCAAAATAAAATAAAAGTTAATGAGACAAAGTGAAAAAACAAGTGGCAGTGACAGTAGTTCGACTTCAGTACCAAGTCGAATTTCAAAAAGAAATATTGGATAGAGCGCCGAGTCCCACAGATGAGCTTCCACCGTATAGAAAAGTGAAAGAACAAACGTAAGTAAAAAACCAAATGTAGAAAAAGGACTAAAAGTGTAACAGTGAGTGTGAGCATACAAGAAAAAAACACAACAGGGTTCCCGACCGAGCCGGAGAGGACAACCGACCTCAGTGACTTTTCGATAAGTGTGACACCAAAATTCAACCAACGGTCAGTTTCAAGTGAAATTCTAGAAAGTGAAGTGGAAAGTGATCAAGAAGAATCTGACAGTGCATTTTTTACAAACGACGATAATAATGTTTTCCAAAATACTGAATTTTTTACCAAAGTAACACTGTAACAGTCATGGCCAACACCACCAATGAAACTAGAGGAACAACTTTTTTCAGGAAAGCAGACAGGACAGAGTTCGAAAAAAATATCAAATCGATATATATCACGATATATATCAAGATATATATCATGATATTTATTTCGGAAAATATCATGATATTTTTGATATTTTCATTAAACAACAGTTTTTGAATTAGAGACCACCCATGAACCCATAGACATAAGTGTAAAGCATCTACGACGTAAAACTGCAGTCTTATTCAAGTGTATGAATGAAAGAAATTCAACCTGTGATATTTTGCTTTATTTTATTCCCAAGCAGCATTAATTTGGTATGTAGTTAGTTCCTAATTAGGAGATTAAAAATGCCGTGATTTGGGTTTGAACTGACCCTAACGTGTGAACTGTGTTTAAAATATCAAATGCGTAAAAATAACAAAAATATCAAAAATATCAAAAATATCAAAAATATCAAAAATATCAAAAATATCTGATATATATCAAAATATCCGATATTTTTGATATTTTTGAAAACATCATGATATTTTCGAACTCTGAGACAGGAAGCCCACATTTCGCCAAAAAATAAAAGATAAGTCAATTAAAAAATTTTTATACAAAGTTGAGGCATGGGCGACAAATTTAAACCTTGACGAGAAACAAAGAAAACATCAACTTGCTTCCGCTATAGAGAACCCAGTGGCTGAACAATGGTTCACTATACACCAGGAATGTGTTGAGGGCAGTATGTCATGGGAAGCATTCAAAAAGAGCTTCACCACACATTGTCCAAAAGACCCAAAAGAAAAGGATCTTAAAATGGTTGACATTGGCAACCATAGTCAAGAAATTTCAGAAAATTCACTCGCTTTTGACAAGAACACCTTACCTATTTGGCGACAATTGGAGGACATACAACGAAGAAGTGCTTTGTGAGGAATTAGTAAAGCAGATGCTTCCAGCGGTTAGAAGATTTGTACAATTCAGAGGCATACCTGCTTCATGGGGGAGTCTAGTCAAGATAATTGAAAAATACGAAAAGAAAGGTATGAGAGAATTGGATAATTATACCAAAGCACCTCAATGCCTAGCACTATGGCACTAACAATAAGTAATGATAGAACCGAAGAGTTACTCAAAGCCTTCAAAGATTTAAGCGTGAAAAATGTACAATCGAATGAGAACAATAGAGTCAATCAGAGAGACCAAAGAGGAAGTAACCTTTACAGGGGCCGGATCCAAAATTCAAATTTCCGTGGAAATTTTCAATACTTAGAACGTGGAAATAATAACTTCTGTTCAGATTTCAGAAGAGACTTCAACAACGTACCCAGATGCTATTCATTTAACAAGCCGGGACACATCTCAGCTATGTGTTTCCAAAAACAGAGGGCGAGGAGGATTAAGACGTCAACCAACAAGAGGTAAAAATCATACCTACGGGAATCCGTTTTATCAAACACAAAATAGACAATTCTCGAACAACGGAGCTCAATTTGTACCAGTCAATCAAAACTTTCAGGAAAACGCCCAGGGGCGTGTCTGGAACACCCACCCACAAGAATTGATTGTTTAGACGAAATAAGAACAGAATTAAAACATTTAAGTTATATGATACAAGAACTAACAAACAAATTAACCAAAAGATGGACAGAACCGAAAGAAATTCAACAAAATATTTTGGAAAATTCTTATTTGTAACCAAAAGCAAACGGAAAGGCAGTAATGAAAACAATAATACCCAACAAAGGACATCTCACTATTCTAGGCAAGTGTGGTGAGAAAAAATACAAATCAATCAATCAATCATGTTTATTTGACGTTGGCCATCGCCCTATCAATGAAATTACGCGCATAAGTAAATTTAAATAAAATAAAATTATGAGTGTTAAAATTACAGAAAAAGTTTTAAAATATTTGAAATTAAAAGTGATAAATAAAATGTGAAGTTTGGATCATTAGAACCTTCTGCGACGTCCTTGATAAGTTGACTTGGATCCATTTGCATTCCTTTAACGTAATTCAGTCGAATGTGAGATGTGCCGGTGCATTCCCAAATAGCATGAAAAAAAGAAAGTTGTTCTCCACAGTATTTGCATTGCTTCTCAAAATGTCCCATGTTAAACAATTCTCCTTTATTGTAGACAGAGTTGAAATTTAGCCGAATTTGTAGGATGCATGTCGCCATCGAAGAGGAAATTTTGTTCAAAAAAAATGGTTCGGGGATTTGAGAGAATTTTATTTGATGATAGTGTGGAATAGTGGAGGATTGCTGTGCGAGTTTGAAGTCAAGTTTTCTCAAGTGGGTTTCGTACCCAGCGAGTAGAAATTTCTGGATAAATTTTGAAAGAATACAAATTTTTTATCGATACTGGAGCCCAAGTCAGTATAATAGATTCAAAAAAACCTTCAGAATTCCACAAAAACCCAAATACTTTTTGTACTTTGGCACAAATGAAAAATTCCCGTGGAGACGAGTCGTCTTTCCAGAAATTACTATTGGAGAATGAACAGTGAACTGTCCTTTCTTCGTCATTGATAATTTAACTTTCGATTTTATGTTTGTCAATACTCTTGCTTATTCCCGTCTTATGTTAGTTAATACACCAAGCCTGGTATCTTTTATCCACCTTTGGCTCATTATCTCTTAATAACAATGTTGATATCTTTAAACCATTTCATACCTTTAAACCTCAAATAACCCGCAACACATGTCTCAATCACTCCTTTTGAATTATCTCTTGAGTCGCTATTCTTGTCATTTGTGTGTATGCAATTAGCAGTGACGCGGGTCTGAGAACCCAGCAGTTCACTGGATGAATGAAAGTGTATTTTTACATAATAAAACCGACCCAAGAAGAGACTCACTGGGAATCTTTACCTCTGTAGCCGGTAAAAATACCTATAATTCTTAAATAGTATGTATTTTATGTTTTATCTCATGCCAGTTGCATTTTGTATCTTACCAAGTCACTACTATCATTTCTTTCAGCTAGTTCCCTTTCTTTAACAGTGACCCAAAGTACTATAACCTGATGTCAATAAATCAGTGCTGGTAAAAATAGCCCAATTTCCTAATTCTTCATTTTCCACAAGTCTCATAACTTTACTCTTAAGACTTGATTTTTTAGAAAAATTCAAATGCAAAATTGAGTTGGGAAACAGAATAATATAATTGGAAGCTAAATGGAAAATTTCCATAGTTAGCAACGAAGCAAAATTTTGGACGAGTCATGGAATTGATAATCAAAGACAGCAGAAACAAAACAGTCAAGGACTAGCTTTACAAAAACGTGTAACGGTACGAGCGCTCTGAAGTACGAAAAATACAGCCGGAAACCATGTTTTCGTTGCAATAACCAACTAACCAACTAACCTAAGAAGAACAGATGAAAGAATCATATTAGCGGCTACCAAAATTTACCACAAAACAAGAATTTTAGTACCAAATATGATAGGAGGTCAAACAACCGGAATAGTAGTGACAAATCCTGACACACAGGACAAATGGATCAACAAAAGTACAATAATAGGAAAAGAAGAGCTAGACCAACCAAAATTGAACTGCGCAGCCGCAGTTATGAAAATTATAACGGAGCAGAAATCAAAGATTGATATAAATCCAAATTTTCTCAGAGTGAAAAACAGCAAATTCTAGCAGTCATGAACAAATATGAGAATTTATTCTCATGGGATTCAAATCACATCTATCGGACTGACCGACTGAAGTTTATAATTGACACAGGCGATGTCAGACCAAGGAGACTTCGACCGTATCCGGCATCAGAAGCCATGAGAAAACAATTTCAAGAAGAAGTAGACAAAATGCTCAAATCAGATTTAATTGAGCATAGCGATTTTCCATGGTCATCACCATGTCATTTAGTTCCAAAGAAAAAAAACTCCAAAGCAATGAGATTTGTGTGTGACTTCAGATATGTAAACTCAGTGACAAAAAATGTCATTGCTTACCCTCTACCACTCATCCATGATGTTTAATCAAGACTACGATCAGCTAAATTCATATCAGTAATAGATTTAAAATCAAGATTCTGGCAAGTGGAAATAAACGAAAAAGATAGAGAAAAAACAGCATTTGCTACCCCAGACGGATTGTACCAGCACAAAGTATTTCCAATAGAAATAGCGGGCGCTTCAGGACATATTACGAAATTGATGGATATTGTTTTAGCAGGAATGAAACCATAAATAGTCGCGTCATACGTAGGCGACATAATCATCTTTAGTGAGACAATTAAAGAGCATTGTGAGAAAATGGACAAAGTTTTCCAACGTTTATCACGAGAAGGTCTTACGCTAATGCCAAAGAAATGTCATTTTGCGTACAGTGAGATCAAAGTTTTAGGATTTTTAATTGGAAATAGCAATATGAGACTAGATCCAGAAGATGTGAACGGAGTAGCAAAAATGCCTAGACTAAAAACGGTGAAACAACTGCAGAGAGCCTTAGGACTTTTCAACCACTACAAAAAATTTATACCAAAATATGCAACAAAAATGGCACCACTTTACAAACTTCTAAGTAAAGACAAAAAATATATTTGGGAAAAAGAGCAGAAAGAAGCATTTGAATTTGCGAAAAAGACAGTTACATCTGAACCAATTCTAGCACTTTTTCAACCAGAACTAGAGACACACCTAAGAACCGACGCTTCTACAATAGGTATAGCAGGATCTCTGTCTCAGAAACTTGTGAAATTAAAACCTTTTGTGCAAGGACATTAAGTCAAAATTCATACCGATCATCACGCTCTATGTTGGATTTTGAAAGCCAAGAAAAAAGAATTAAGTTCAAAATTAACAAGAATGGCATTCAAACTCTCAGAATTCGTGATAGATGGAATCTACTACGTAAAAGGTTCTACAAATCATGTTCCAGATGTCATGAGCCGATGTCCAGTAATATCAAACGATATCAAACCAGAGAAAAAGAAAATTGAAGAAGATACCATACCATAATCATACCAATAATGACAATAGACTTCAATAAAATAATAAAAATGCAAGATGAGGACCAAATGTGTGTTCTCGTAAAAAATAAATTTGCACAAAAAAATTTAAAAAAGCAAAAAAAAATTCAAAATTCACAACGATGTTCTATACTACATCGACGGAAACGAAAAATCACAACTATATGTTCCAAAAGCCATGACGAAAGAAATTCTAATTACTTGACATGATGACCCACTGAGCGGATACTTAGGCTTTACGTTGACTAATTAAACGGTGAAACAACAATACTTTTGGAAAAATATGAAAAGTACAATTGCTAACTACATAAAATCATGTCACGAGTGTCAAACAAGAAAAACCCCACGAAGGAAACCATTTGGACAAATGCAATTTTTTAAAGTACCAAGTGAACCATTCAGTCACATCCAAATTGACTGTATGAAACATTTCGTGAAAAGCAACAAGCAGAATAGATACGTGGTAACAGTCATATGTTATCTGACAAAATGGATTGAAGCAANGAGTCTAATTCGCTACCTCAAAATAAAATAAAAGTTAAGCATTGAAAGAAGCTACGGCCGAAGAAATAGCAAAATTTTTAGTAGAACAAATAATATGTAGACACGGGTGTCCAAGAGTCATGCAATCAGACCTAGGAACAAATTTTAACAGTTAATTACTTCAATTAGTCAACAATTACCTCGGAATTCAACATAACACCAGCACATCCTAGAATCCAGAATCTCAAGGACTTGTAGAAAAGTCACATTTTACTCTGACAGACTGTATCTCGATGTACACTAGCAGTCACCAAAAAGATAGGGACGTGTTTCTATAACATAGTTTTTGCCTACAATACTTCAATTCAGAAAACAACGAAAATGACGCCAATTTTTCTAATGCATGTCAGAGAAGCTACTTTACCACTCGAAGAGGAAATTCCAGCAACACAGCCAGAGCAGTCACTAACCGACCTAGTGGATAGAGTTCGAGAAGCAAGAAGTTTAGCTAAAAATCATATCAAAAAAGAACAAGAAAATTATGCGAAAAGAGTAAATGTGACCAGAACTCAGGTCACATTTGAAGAAGAGCAGATGGTATTACTTCGAAAATTCTAAAAAAAGGACTTTCGTCTAAACTTTTCCACTACTACAATGGACCATACAAGATTTTAGAAGAATATCGGACGTATATTACGTCATTGAGGCCACAAGAAAAAAGAGGACATACAGAGACACAGTCCATGTAGATAAACTTAAAGCTTATTACGACAGAGCAAATTTGAAGGATGAATCATCAGAAACGGAACAAGATGAAATTTTAATGGCCCAACCAAACGCAGAATTAGATGAAGAAGTTCAATCAGAAGAAGATATAGAAGAATTCAATTCAGAAATGATTGAAGATAACACAACTACGAATAACGTAATGGATACCTTCACGGAAACTGTCAAGAACACAGAATTAAAACAAGAATGCGTGGCCAAACAAGAAGAAGCAACTAAACCAAGAAAATGAGGTCGACCCAAAAAACAATTCCCACAACCAAAAGAGGAAGATAGCAATCAGAAAGAAGAAACGATCCACAACGAGAATCAATCGCGTTTCAATTTTCGTCCAAGAAACACAAAAATTAGCTACAAAAAGTAATAATGAACAGCAATATTTGTAAAACACTGGAGAGACAACTCTATAGAGAAGAAAGAAAACGAATCCTTAGACAATTAGCCGAAGTGACTAGAGCTGAAGCATCACAAGGCAAGAATACAGAGTTTAGTTAAAATTTAGAAGTACCACGGACAGTACGCAATTTGAAGAGGTGTGAAACGACAAAAAAAATTCTTATAACAGAAGCTACAGAAACAATTCCACTAATTAGAACGCTCGAGGGCCCTCAACGTACACACGAAGTACTCGGACAAGGCGGGCAATGGAGAGTGCACCTCCACCACCTCACGGGTACTTTTTGGGATTGCAATTTTCAGAACAATAATGATGCCAGTGTTTGTCGTTCTAGTTACAACGTTAACTCGTGGAGGAACAATTGAAGCGGATGCCGCAGAAATTCAATTGTCACGTGGAATTAACATGGAAAAAATTAAAAATGTTCACGGATACACGGCAACTTTCCCAATAATCTACAAAATAGATTTGCTGGGAGATCTACGTTTGAGAATGGAAAATAAGGATATTCCAGTGATGGAAGCAATGGACGAAACTTTTGGTTCAATAAATAACTTTATGGTACCGAACATTCCTATAATTGACAGAAAACGAGTGAAACGAAGTGGAATTGCGTTTATAGCCGACATTTTTGAATGGTGTTGTGGATTTGTTTCATCGTCACTATTTGACCATCTTCAGGAATCAGAAAAAAAGTTGAAGCAATAACTACGAAGTTGAGTGAACAACTCGAAATAGAGCATCAGGACGGTATAAAGATAACACAAAATTTAAACAAATATTCAGCGAATGTGGATCAGAAGTTTTTAATAACAAAATCACAAGTAGGAAAAGATATATTTAAACTTGTAAGAGACGAGGAAGAACTTCAAAAGTTAGTCCAAGAACATCAAGACAGTATAAAGCGTTTAGTAGACGCATTCGCAAAAGCAGTCATCGTATTGTCATTGCAGACGATCACGACAGATTGTAAGAAAGGACTAATTCCCCATCTTCTAGTGACACCAGAAATGCTCACAGAAGATTTGGACAGAATGAATATAAAAATTTTTGAGCAGGGATATCAGATTACCATATTCAATGATAGACTTTCACAATATTATCAGAACGAGTTAGCCTCTTGTACTTTTACTGAGAAAAAACTAATCATCAAAGTGAAAATTCCAATCATCGAAATCGGAACAAAATTTGAATTTCATTCAATCTCGATAACACCATTTCGTTATCATCACGATCTATGTCAAATTCAGCAGGAAGCAGCTTTTGTAATAATCAGGAATTCTAAAACAATCCCTATTAGCGGAAAAATGAAGCAGAGTTGTGACCTAACAAGAAATAATTTATTTTATGGCCCAAAATTTGCAAATCGGCAAATGACTATAGCAAGATGCATCACAGCCATGTTAGATGACGGCTCAGATCAAGAAGAAATGAATAACAATTGCATTTTCACATGTTCAAAATTATCAAATGAAGCCGAAGTGACTCAGATAAAACGAAATCTTTTTTGTTTGATCAACCCTACAGACGAATTGGAAATTCATTGTCCAGTAAATTCAACCCAGAAAATCGCAATTCTACTGACAGCAGAAGCACATCTGATTAAATTAGAATGCCAATGTCAAATACTCGGATGAACGGAGAAATTATAATTCCAAAAAATTTCCCCTGCCCTATATCAAACGGATCAGAATCAACAATTACGCATGTACTTCCAAATGCTTGGATTCGGACAATAAAATTTAAAAATCTATCAGACATTTTTAATCAGGATTGGCACAAGAAGACTCAACATCTCAACTTACGCTTGTCACCATCAGAGAAAGTTGACACACATTGGAGTGATACAGTGTTTCTCAACACTGATGTAAGTTTCTACTATTCCATTCTCACAACTGTAATTTTGTTTTGGGCAGTATGGGTCACATACATGTTGATCAAACCAGATTTATCAAGTAGGTTACCACTATTAGCATTCATGACAGGAAGCCGTGCAGCATCCGACGACCTAATACTAATAGTTCAAATCATGGACGACATTATTTTGATGATAATTTGGTTCACTATGATTGTATTTATGATCATAGTTTGCTACAAACTAAAACCAAAGATCAAAATAGTAGAAGTATCAAATGTGCGATACACTCAGCATTGAAATCGAACCAAAAATCAAATAATACCACCCAGGACGCAATCTAGCAGCAAAACAATCGAAATTCAGATGCCAAAAAACAACAAAGAAATTTTTTACTAAGAAACAAGCTAATCAGGACAAAATCCGAATAGAAACAGAAAAAAGAGAAAATCGACTCAGCCGACGACGACCGAAACGTCCAATTTTTCAAAATACTGATTTCTTCAATTGGAAACAACGGAATTTCAACTATAATTATTTGCAGCCTAATATGAAAATTATATACCCTAACATCGTGTCAATGGGCTCTATTGGGAAAGAAAGAGGAAAAACAACAGAGAAGATATCGTGACATGTCAGCGTACTCGACTCTTAATTTTTCTCATTCTTCGACGAAAGAAAAATTCATCGACACGAAAGACGAATTTTTCCCTCTTACGTTCGATGCTGAAGAAAACTGTTGGCTGGTTGATGAAAATTTTAGACGACTGGACTAAGTGAATGATGATCCAGGAGCGACATCAACAAACCGGCAGAAAATTATTTCTGAAAAAATTAAAAAAAAAATTTTGATGAAATATGATCATAGGAAGCGTAACATTTTTAGCAAGCACTCATTCTTACGTTTTTTAGAATTTTCGGACAGGTTGGAAGCCAATTCAAAACAATTCAGAACAACTAAGCAAAAAAATTTTTTCCGGCAGAAATTCGAAAAACCGGAACGGGCAACCTTACTGCAACCTAAGTCAAACAAAAATTAACAATGGAAAATCAACAATAAGATGAAATAAACTTTTGGAACAAAACAGATTATGATAAGATACAAATATACGATAATTGAAGACATCTATGATGTGTGGAAGGTCGCGGCACACGGAGGCGAAACCATCTGCGAAATTTTCAACACGCTACATGAGTTTAGCCGTCACCTTTGCCCGGCAAGACACCTGAAAAACCCAAAAGTAATTGAAATTATATTGTCTAATATTATTTGTGATAAATTGGAAGCGTAAAAACCAACAATCATGAAATTGGATCTTTCACCACTTTAACCAACCTGAAGGATGGCAGAAGTAGTGAAAGCGGAGGTCAATCAATGAAATTCGTAAGAAATTTATTAGAAACAAGAATGATTTACTCACCTTTATTTGAAGACAGAAGAACACTGATGCCAATTGATGACAACTGCTGTATGGCGTAACGAAAAAGCATACCTATCTTACCAGTGATTTTCAAAAAAATTTTAAGTTAAGAAATTTGAAAATTTTAAGATAACTAGCATATAAGATAGCATCAACTACCAGAGATGAAATGAAGATAATGGAGGAGTCACACCTAATTCTTTGCGATGAAAAATGATAATTCATCACAATTTTGAAATTCCAGTGCCGTCAGCACATCCGTTATAATTGAATGACCCGATTGTTATAAAAACACTCATAAGTATTTAGATTTCATTTAAACGATGTTAAGATGGATCACCATCGAGAAGTTAAGCAAAATTTACAAACTATAGAATCATTAGAAAAAACAAATTTAGATCATGTACTTCGGCACATCGATGAGTTAGAAACCCGTGTACGGACATTAGAATATCAAACCGGACTTAAATCACACAATTCAGTTCCGTTCCCACGTTTCGAATTAGTTCCATATCTAGTGAAATCCAGACAAATCCGAATTTCCAACACCCACATGCACCCGCATTTACACCCTGACTAGTGAAATTAAGCACCTGCAGCAGAGAAAACTCACGGAGAAGTAATACGGTACATATCAATACACCTTATGAGCATAATTCAGCTAATTGCAGCACATGTAGCAATTTTACGTACAAACCTGTCACCACCCCGGTGAAAACACAATCCTCCGCAACCGCACCAAATCAATCCCGATGGAATGCATTTGTGGCTGAATGTTCTCGTGAAGACTATCAGTTGCTCAAAATCATCGAAGTACCCGAGAGTTCAACTACAGTTGTACCTGGGGTGCAAGGAATTCAACTCGCATCAGACAGAGAAATTGCTTAGCTAGAGACAAAAGACGAACCAAGTGAAAGAAAAATTATCGCACGTTCCAAATTCTAGTATAATATACAAATTAACCATTATTTCTAATTTTGATTAGCAAAGTGATCATTTGAAACCGTATTCTTTACAATTTTTATTTTTTACACACATTTCTACAGTTCTCTAACTCAATAGTGACCATGGATAACGAAAATTCCGATAACCCCGTTTGCACCCCGATTACACCATCACCCGCACCCGGCGGTTCAATTCTGGTAAATCACGGAAATGAAAATAGTACCAGTGAAGACGATGTTGAACATCCACTAGAGGAAGTTCTTAACGGATTTCCAAAAAGTATGACGCTACAAGCTAATGCAGTAGAAATTTTTTTCAAAACAATGACACGATATTTCTTTCTCATGGACGATAGAATCATGCAGTTTGTCAATATGGACCATTCTTTACGAAATCGGATACAAAGTTTAGAGGGAACTAGACGCGCCACTCAAAACGCAGAGACACCCCCCACTTATCGAGAGGTCATGAATCAATAGGTAAACCAGATACCAATCAACATTATAATGACGGAACCAATCGAAGAGGTTGACAGACCAACAATCACGTCATCATCTCAACTGGATTCAGGCCATCAATAAAATTTCAACTATCGGATCAAATTTCACCTTTTCATCGAAATTTCCATTCTCACGATACAAAGTTGCTAGATTTCTCTGACTCAAAGTTTAGATTATGTTAACCAATGACATTATTGCATTATTGCAGTATCATTTTAAAATCTTTGTTTCAAATTGATATCTTTAGTCTGAATTCATACTTCAAAAAGCGTACAGTAGCTATTTATTTTTTTCAAAAAAAAAAAAAAGAATAACTCGATTTTAAAATTACAATAACAAAAGAAACTAAGACTGTGCGCTGTCTTATTGTACTTAGCGTTATTTACAAAAAAAAATTACAATAACAAGAAAAACAAAACACCAACTATGGCACATCAAATCGATACCTCCGAAGCAGTGGATGCGAGAAACCGAGCACGTGGACGTCTCGGGGGTGATTCGCAAAGATTTTCTTGCCCTTTGCTTCGCCAACCTTAATCACAATAAGGACTTTGGGTTGGAGGTTTTGGAAACCGTTGAAAACCTACGCGACCGAAATTCACAATTAACCATATAACTGGAAAAACTCAAAAGTTCTACGTCCAAGGGAATCCAAGATCTACATCAGCAAGTTGACTTCTACTCTATGGCGACATTGCAGTCCACCCCCCACCAGTTACTAGTGCTACTATTGAACCACCCACCCTACTAGAGGACCCACCTAATGCCACCTTGGCATTACTTGAAGCCGCTTGGAAAGAAGTAACAGAGATTTCTCATAACCAACATTCGCAATAAACCTTTATGAAGTTCATTAGTTGCTTTTTAATTTTTCATTTTAATATATACTTAGAACATAGTTATACCTTTAACCAAAGTGTTAATTTTTACCAACGCTCCGTTCCAATTTTCACTTTTTCTAATTTTATTTTATTCTTGTGGGACCAAGAAGGTTTGTCAATGGGAAGTGTTAGATTAACCAACCATTATATTCAGAAACAATAAGCATTTATCAATAGATGTGAAGGAATGTCAAGTACATTTCCTTATGAATGACGCAAGTCATTTATACGAAGACGAAGGTGACTTCCGGATGGCCTTTAGCCAAAAGCATTAAAACCAGGAGCTTTCATTAGCTCTTGGTCTTAATTCAAATCATAGTCTTAGTTCAAAATAAGAATCTTAGTCTTAGTCTTAGCTTGAATCGAATATAGGCATAGTTAGTGAAACTATGATGTTACAATAATAAAGTATTACACAGTGACTAAAAGAGCAGTTATTTTATCATTTACAGTAATCAACCCACTATGCGAGTTATTCATTACCCATGAGTTTAATGTGCGTGGCTCTAAGTAGAGTGAACAAATACCCTGAACTCTCGCTCAGTAGCATAAGTTATCATCCCCATAAAATCTTCTCTAATAGTGAAAAGTAGGAATCTAAAGCTGAAACTAGAGTTGCCTTTCCCCCATCGTGCTTCGAGGAAAGTGCGGTGTGGTTAAAAACATTCAGTACCTATTTGAATGCAGTTGCCTTGGAAAAAACTGATTGTGTCATTGAAATTTTTTAACCACACCGCACTTTCCTCGAATCACGGTCGGGGAAAGGCAACTATAGATCCAGCTTAACATAGTCATAACCCAGCTATGCATGCACTCCCTAGGCGGTGTGCGAAAAAATATAACCTTCCTTTTCCATTTTCGAATCTGGAGAGCAGAATCTGAGAAAGTTGGGTAAAATAAGAAAAAAAAAGTGTACCACTTATTCTGCCTCTGACGATGCCAGTTTCTGACCTCTCTTCAAACTCAACATTCTGAGACGTGGTAATGGACTAAAATATAATATTGAAGCTGACAGCTATAGTTGTCAAAAATTAGAATTGGATGTAGTTCAATAAAAAACTTTGTAGGTTTACGGTACACATTTGATATTTTGAAATTTTATAATAATTTCTAGATAATCTAATGCAGCTTTGTCTCAACTAATCTCAAATTAAAGACTGCATGAGCAAAAATAGTGAGACCGAATCGTATTACATAACATTAAAGTCTGATTAGATTATTCTAATTAAACATTGTTACGTCAAAAATACAGCATGAATGCTAAGTAATGCGGGCCCGAATTTCAGCCCTTAAAAAATCTCTTCTCTCTTCCAAGGCTAAAGAGACACTAAAGTTAACCCAACTATATTTTAATAACTTAACTCGAAAATTCAAAATTACGACCATGAGGTTAATCTTAATTTGCCTTCTGGCAGCGAATTCTCAATTGGGGTAAGCTAGAAACCCCTTGATAAATTTACTCGGGGTTTTTAGAAATCTAATTTAGAATGAAAGTAAGGGGTGGAGCTATATACTCTCTCAACTTACCCAACATACCCGACTTTTTGGAGTAAACTTGGAGTAAATTTACATAGCTTTTCCTTAACTCGATTCAGTAACAAGATAAGAGAAGTGACTATGTACCTGAAAATCCAAAACATGCCCATAAAAGTTCCCCTGCTCTTGAGCCAGGTAAGTGGAGGGTTATTAATTTCAGTTCATTGTTTCATTGTATAAATTGAATTGAAATTTGGATTCGAAGCTATCGGTGAGTGTATTTTTTTAGTTTTACAATTTTTGTGCCGTTATTGTGCTATGTGTCAATGCATCAGCACATGAATTAGGCGAATTAAGCCGTACGCTTTGTACTTTAAAAGGAGTCTAAAAGCCTATCGAGAGAGGTTTGATAGTTTAGGTAATTTTGAAATATGTAAACTGTTCATCACGACAGTGACTGTCGCGTTGATTAACGAGTATGCCGATGTCACCAGCGTTGACACAGGAGCATGTGTTCCTGATGTTGCCATTGGGACATCGGATGACACTAAATGAGTTATTGCTAATAAGTTATTTTTACATGATAAGCCAACCTTAAAATTAGAAAATCTTAACCGAATCACAATTGTATAAGTTTATACAATCGTTATTTCGATTTCCAAACTTAAAAGTTGGAACGACTGACGTTCGTACAGTTTGCGTGAGTATCTTCTTCCTTTGCTGGAACGAATGATATTATTGATTGCTTTTGGTTTCTTTGAATAATTGAACACGTATTTTTTATTTAATTATTCTTTTTTTTCAAATCCCACACTCTGTTTTATTCACCCGCTGGGCTTGTGAAGAGATATAGGGAGTGGGCTGTTCACACCCCACCAGTTCTCTCACTGCCACACCATCATGTGGTTATCTTGCTTACTCCAAAATAACTTACCCAGTCTTAGACACCACCCCCTACCTAAATTAGGAATAAACAATATGTTTTCTCTGGGTATGTCGGGTAAGTTTAAAACCCTAACATGGGGTTTTATTCTCCAATAATCCTGAATTGGGGTCCTGGGAATCAATTCACTAACTTATCTAGAGGTATCCATATTCACTCCGTGTCCAAACATACCGAGCATATCCAAGCAAACCCCAAAAATTATTCCTTATTCAGTAAGGCGGTTAAGAAAATACTGCTTACCTAACCCTTGAAGTAAGTTAGGTTACCTTTTGGTAGTGGTATGGAAAGAGTAAACGTCATACAAGAAGTCATTTGTGTATGGGTTGTGATTGGAAGATGTGGGGCTATGGGATTTGGAGGAATTTTTTTTCATTCTCTTTATTACAAAAAAATTAGTTATAATCCTTAACTTTTAAAATATATCAATCAATTTGAAAGTTTTAGTGATAATTGATCAATGGTTTTGTGGAGTGAAATTAATCTGTTGGAAGGAAAGTGACCTTTCTCCACTTTCTCTTGCGTCCCTCTCGTCTACTGTCCAGACGACAGACACCCTCTCGAGGCGCCTGAAGTCTGGTTCCCATGCCTTACAAAATCTAGCTTCTACATACTCCTGGAAATCTGTGATTTCCAGGAGGTCATATAACTGTCTCCCCAGCCCTCGTCCCGTCAAAATCTCTCCCAGGACAGTTTATTAGGAATCCCATTTGTCCAATTTACATTCCGTGATTGTTTGACCTCTGACCACACCCTGCCTTTGATAATTCCCCGAACCCTATCCCTACCATTATCCCCATTTCCGTCTAACAAATCGTTAGAGGTAAGAATCTATTCGGTTAATATTTTATACAATCAATTTAACTAAAAATTTTGAAGATCAAACTGAAAAGAATCACTTAGGTAAACCAAAAATTTGAGTAGATCTAGTCACTCGTTCTATTCATAATTATGTTAACCTGAGTGATCCCTTTGTCCTAAAATGTCACCTTACTTTTTCGCAAGATATTAAATACTAATGGTGTTCACCCGAGTTTTTAAATTAGATATAAATCCTATCTAATCGAGTTTACTTCTATAAAGTTGTTTCTAATGAGATATAAACTATATGCAGCCATTACGAACTAATTTTGTGGTTCTAATGAGTTATATATAATTTGTTTAGGTATAGATTCATGTCATTTTCTCCTATACGTATTCTCAAGAATAGAGAAGATATAACTCATTAGATATAAATATGTTCGGTTAATTTGGAAATATTTTGTTACAACACATTAGTTACAATGGTTGGAAAGGAAAAATTATTATTCAAACGTCTCGGTGTTTGGCAGTTTGATAATATGTGTGATTTTTTGGGACTTGGATCGGTGATTTTTGGTGAATGTGAATTTTGAAGTTAAGTTACTTAAATTCAATGCTAAATAATCTTTGTCAGTTGCAAAAACTTAAGCGAAAAATTATTAAGTCCTAAACATGGTAATTATAAATGTTTTTCAGTCTAAAATATGTTTTCTTACATTAGCCAGTCACTTTATTGCGTGTTTAAGTAAAACCGAACAAACTTTGCTAAATAGGAATGTTTGAGTTGTATCGAAGATGTCGCATTGGAGTCCAAAATTATTAAATGTAATCCAATTGCTACAGAGAGGATCATGCTAAAAATCTGGTTATTCAAATATAGTTATGATTAACTGCAACCAAATACACTGTTATCTCAACTTTTTTCACCTTTTACAATTGAAAAAAAATTCACTAAATTACAAACTTCACATTAAATTTTATTTTATTTTAAATTGAGTTTTGTATAAGTAATTTGTTTTAACTTTGGTAAAATCTGACAAAAATATTGCTAAAAATTCACAAAAATTGAGTATCATGTTGAGGTCATCAACACATTTCGACTAAAAACCAGCAATAATCTTGCTATAAAGCTAAAAAAAAGTCTTAGTAAAAGGTGAAGAAACAAGATTTTTAAAGATTAGAAAAATAGTTGCCTAAAAAGTGGATTCATGTAACCGAATCAAATACATATTATTTAATCAGTTATACGCCCAAAATCATGTCATAAATTATACAACTTTTTCGATTCTTGAAAGTATCTATTTGTTTTTGTGGAATTTGTAGAATTGTTTGAAAAATAACGTTAAAAAGAAATCTTTCTCAAAATCTATAAAGATTTGTTTGCTACTAACTTGCATACCTTTTTGAGACCTTGCGCAATTCTCACAGATGATAATTTTTTAACTTGAAAAGAATTTTAATGCAAACGTTTAATAAAACAGTTTAGGATCAGAAAAACAAATCCAATATGTGCGCAAAAATTATGCAGTTTCGTGATATTTCAAAAATCTCTTATAAGACTATTCTTTCTAAAACCTCAACATGCTTAAAACTTTGTTCTTTAATCGGTATGAAATTCCGTCAATCAAACTATAAATATGTCTACACATGCTTATGCCTTAGTTCGTTACCAAAACTTTAGAAAGAATAATTAGCAAATTGATTATGGGTAATTGTTTCGATTGATACTCATAGCGTTTGATTAGTTTTTTTCTGCGGCATTGCTGAAATTGTGCCGCAGAATAATATATGAAACAATCTACCTTTAATTTGTCAATTGAAGTTTAATTTTTTCGCAAAATTTTTGTGCCAAAGCAACTGTGAAGTTAAAAAATTTTCATTAATTTGCGCTCTTTCAATTTTTTTTTGCATCATTTGAAAATAATATTTTGTATCTTTTTGTTGGCCATGCTTATGATTGAGTCATGGACAGAAAATTTTTACATAAAAATCCAAACAAAATCTTATTTGTTGGATATAAATGCAATTTTTTTATGGATTTTCATATTTCGATTGGCAGAAACAAAAAATATCTCAAAGTTAATTTAAGAAACATTAAACTATTTATTCTTCACATCAAAGCAGAATTAAATTTCTATGCGTTGCTGCACCATCAAACGCATACGAATATAAATAGTCAAAATTATCAAAGTTTTAGTCAAAATTATTTGTTTTTGCAAAAGACAACTGTTGCACAACGCTTCTTGTTTGTGCAGAATGATTAGAAACAATTGATATTGAATTTATAGGAGTATGTTATTACTTTTAATCAGAAGTGGCAATGCTAAGATAGTTGAATAGGGTTGAGTTTATTTTCTTACTCCATCAGGTGATTCGGTTCTAGAGCGATGTATAAGGTGTGGGAGTTTGAATTGGTTACTGTTAGATTCGATTACTAGGAAGAGCAGAAAAAAAGGTTGGGAGTATGAGTAGTGAGGTTTTTTTTTGAGTTTCATTTTTATCTAATTAATTATTTCTTACTCTTTGTAATGTATTAGAAAGGTGCATTCCCTTATTGTCTTCACATTCTCGGCGAACTCGCCTTGCTAATCGATTAGATATAATAAACGGCCATAATTTGTTACAATCGATTAGATATACAGGAAAACCTCTATTTCCGAAACCAGATAACTCAACCCCGTCTCACCTCACGTGGCGGTTACCATAAACATTCAAATAATGTGGCGGGCTAATTTATATAATTATTTTGTGGATTATTATTACTAATTTAATTAAGTTAATTTAATTATTTCTATGGATAAATCCAAACCACTTAAACGTTTGTCATTGTATACAAAGCAGCAAGTATTATTGGATCTAACAAATAAGACCAGAAAAGATGTATGTCAGGCCCATTCAATTAGTAAATCTACAGTTTCTAACATTTTGAAGCAGAAAGGAGGAATTCTCGATTTCAAAGGGGATTCTAAGGTAAGTGTAACTCAAAATACCATAATTTCTGTTAGTTTTATTTTTTGTAACTTCCGTTTTATGGCTTGAGTGGATTCAAATCCTATCGCCTCTCCTTCTTTACTTTCGCATTGTTTTAAGGTTCGGAAATACATTGTCGAGAACAATGTCAAAGAGAAAAATTCAATTTTGATGGAGTGGATTTTAAAACTTCGTGGACAAGGAATTCCAATTTCCGGATGCTTTATTAAAGTAAAGGCAGAAATGACATTTGAAAAATCCGTTTCCAATGGCTGGCTAGAAAAGTTTTTGAAAAGAAATAATTTTTGCCTCCTAACACCACAAGCAAAGGCCAACCGCTCGATGCTGGAATAATTAACTGTGTCAAGCAGAACTATTCAAAGCTTGTAGTGAAAATGCTCGATGTAGGCAAAAATTTAAATGAAATTACTCTTGCTAATGGTATCGAGTTGCTTTGTCAGCCTTGGGGTCAAGTGAAGGATACTACTGTAATTAATTGTTTTAAAACTTGCGAAAAGTTTGAATGATGCTATTGAATTAAATTAATAATAATATTAATAATAATTTTGAATTAAAAATCAGAAATTTCAAAAAAAAAAAAAAAAAATTTTTTTGAATTCCGTTGACCGTTACGCGACACTTTACGGTACCTGAATGTGAGGAGGGGTTTAAGTGAACTTGATTTAGCCAATCAGAGCGAGTTCGGGAAATAGAGGTTTTCCTGTAATGGTAGATATAACTTATATCTAATTTGAGAACTCGGGCAACGTTCACTAATTTGGAAGTAATTTGAGTCAACTCCAGTACCTGCCGTGACAACACCAAATTACTTCCCTATCAATCTATACAAGGACCTAACCTTTGACGTCCAGTAACTCATGCCTGTTCATCAGTGCTTCTTGTTTTTTTGAATGTTTTGTTGAAATATCGCTTTAGTATGTTTTGTGTTGTGGTGTTGTCTCAGCAAACTGTTGCTGTAGAGTTGACTCACAACACTAACAATTACTACATAACAGTGATAATACTCACCGAATAATCGATGGGCACTTCTGTTGTTGAAACTTATTGTTTACTAAAACAGTAGAGCTGAAATAGTTTAACTAATACTCATTAACCCTGCTCAAGAGCAGGGGAACGTTTCCGGGTTTATTTGAAGATTTGGATAAATTTCTCTGCCTGTTTTCTTTTAGAGCATCAACTTTGACAAAACCCAGGGTTGTTTACCCCAAACAAACCCAAAAAAGTTGGGTAAGTTGAGAGGGTTTGTTGACCTCTTTCTAACTCATCCCGAATTAAGTTTTCACAAACCCGAAGAAGTTACCTTCAACAGACTCCGGGTTTGTTGACTAGGTTTGTTAGTGAATTGCTCACCCGGCAATTTTGATTTGACGTACTTTATGATTAGCCCCTAATCATATAGTAACTATCGAACCAAATAGTATTGAATCCTCGGCGGGATTCGCATATTACAGTTTTCCAATCAAACATCTTAAAATTGGAGTTGTGTGTGGTAGTCATTCAGTTGTATTATGATTTAGTCAGCGAACGACATGTCATCAGAAATTTCGAAAATTTCTACACAGATACTGCTATCTATAGAATTTTATAATCTTAGAACAGGATTTTTGGTAGCTTTGATTAATTCCATGTTTCTTTCAATTAGTTTATCGCGAATACAATATTTCTTTTTGTCTCCTGTATCATTTAAAACAAGTTGGCTGCATTTATTTCGTTTTTGATTTGAAGTCCAGATTTCATTCAGTAAAATATGTCGTACCCTGTGTCCCTGAAATGTTTAATGTGGCGCAAGTAATAGTCAAGTTGTTGTTGTCATTCCATTCCAGGAATACAGGTTTACTGAATAATTTACGGTATCATTTTCTGAATGTCTTTTTACCAACTCTTGTAATGTTGTCACCTTCTAAACACTTTTGGTGTAAGTTTTCATTGTAGAATACGCATGACTTTCATAAAAGCGATGAAAGATTTGTCTGATTACAGAGATTGTAAACGAATCAATTTATTTTGTGATTATCAGGTGTATCGTTTTCGGTTTTTGGTGGTAGAATTGTAATTGACCTTTTCATCGTAAATATGTTAACACCACCTGCTATAGCAGTGCCTGATTCACAATTCCAATTTTTTCCAGAAATTTCTTGGATGTCTCCCGCACAAATACTTGTATACACTTTCCTTCAACATAATTAGAAACTGTTTCACCTTTGGTACACTGTCTATTTGAATTTTTGGTGGCAACCTAAAAGTAAATCAAAGAATAAAGACTTATCTGAATCGCAAATTAAACTTTTTAACTTCAACTGCTAAAAATGTAAATGAGAAGACGCGCACATCTCATCTCGCGGCGAGAACTTTGTGGGCTCAATGCTATTCAGTTCGAGAGTAAGTAACAATGCTTTTACAAGTTCAATAAAAAATTAAATTTTATAACAAGTAGTCGATGAAAGAAGAAAAACTATTGGATACTATCCAGATGTAGAGTTACTACAATCTGAACATATTTCTTTTAAAGATTTGAATCCATTTCTTGTGCAGATTTTGAAATTCTGGATATTGTGGCAAGGGTTTATTCCGTGTGGGAAAGATTCTGTATGTTGGGACTGGGCTCGGATTACCTCATTTATCTCATCTTCCGAGATAAATCCAACTTTCCAGATGTAATGTCTGGTTGCCAGATGTTTCCGAGATCTGGATCTTTGGATGTTCCGCGGATCTCAAATGATCTGCTGGTGATATAGATCCTGAGTGATCTACGGATCTCACAGACCTGAGATGATCTGCGGATCACATAGAACCGGGATGTCTGCGGGTCGTCCAGATCTGGAATGTTCTGCGGGTAGTACAGATCTGGGATTATCCGCGGATCTCACAGATCTGAGATGATCTGCGGATCTCACAGATCCGGGATGATCTGCGGGTCACAATGATCCGCGGATCACAATGATCTGCGGATCACGACGATCCGCGGATCACGCAGATCTAGGATAATCTGCGGATCACACAGATCTTAGGCGCTCAGCGGGTTGGATCGATCTATTACAATAGGGACTATGGGTACCGGACCCGTTCAGAGTCTGGATCTAGTTATCGGACTCGTCCCAAACTATAGGACAGTAACTACTCTACTCCGAGGTCTAGTACTGTAGTCCGAACTCTCCGGTGGGGGATGCGATAATCCTGAAGGGAATATCGAAATTGGTTCTCGAGACTGTGAGAACTATTTTTCCTGTCTCTGGGGAAGTTGAACAATAGCTTTAATGGGGGGACTCCTATTGTCCTGATCTACGGGGGATCCGGAATCCACTCTTTCTGAGATCCCTGGAACTTCCCTATCCGCGGGTGAACTGGGTTCTCCCCGGATTCTCTGGGATCTCCGGATAACCTGATCCGCGGGTGAACTAGGTTCTCCCCGGATACTCTGAGATCTCCGGATCACTTGATCTGCGGGTGAACCAGGTTCTCCCCGGACTCTCTAGGATCTCCTGACTACTCGATCCGCGGGTGAACTGGACTCTCTTGGGGTTCTTCTGTTCAACTAATCCAAGTCTAAGAAACTTACCGGCGGACCGAAATCCACATCTTCCCGATGCCTTGAGGTCGGGTTGCATTCTCCCGTTCTGGGGATTCCGTGGAGGATCAATGAAGTATTGGGCCCCGATGTCCCGAGTGTGACCGGAGTGTCCGGGCTTCCGTTTTCCAACTCCAGGTGCTCCGTCCAGCCCAGCCACACCGGAGATATCGGAGACCGAGATTACCGAAGATAATGTGTGATNAACTCCAGGTGCTCCGTCCAGCCCAGCCACACCGGAGATATCGGAGACCGAGATTACCGAAGATAATGTGTGATGTCAAGGGGAACTCGAAGA
Organism: Holacanthella duospinosa; assembly: GCA_002738285.1. NCBI lineage: Eukaryota > Metazoa > Arthropoda > Collembola > Poduromorpha > Neanuridae > Holacanthella > Holacanthella duospinosa. The sequence continues at coordinate 150,673 of NIPM01000091.1, read as the reverse complement.
ACTAGGGTCGCTGGCTGAGATGGAGTTTTGCCACGCGGGACTTCTGACCCTGAGCAGGGATGGAGCCCTGCCGAGTCCACGGCCTCAGAATAGATGGGGAACCTTTGACACTACACATACACTTACTGTTCCGACGGGAAAAATCTTGTATTTCTCTCTCTCTCCTTCTCCCAACGAACCAAATTGACGCCAACTAACCCAACACTCAAACAGTGAAATAAACTCCAATTTCTCTCACACAATAACAATACAGAATTAGTTAAAGATTTATTATTTTACTCAAGACAAGAACCATAAAGAAACAACTATTAGAAACAAAGTGGAACGAACTTTTCGGACGAGAGACAGAAACAGACTACACCCCTCCCTCCTTCTCGAACCAGAGACAAAAACGTAATGGCCACCTCCCCCCTTCTCGAACGAGAGACAAAAAAGTAATGGGCACCTCCCCCCCCCCCTTGAAGTGAGCGCTTAGCCTCTATTTATGCTCTCGGGAACCCTACCACAAGGAGTGTTCACTTCCTTTCTTCTGAGTATTTGTATGAGTCAACTCCCCAGTCTTTAAGACAAAGGAATTGGCTCATAGAAACCTCATCCGTTCAACATGCTAAAATTCTGAGAATCAGAATACCCGGATGCCTAAATAACAACCGGATTTTCCGCCATGCCACAATATATTAGTTTCATTTTTTGAATTCAAAGCAGCCATTTCTAAATGCACGGTTGTACCAAGAGGCCTCCGTTTTCGATTACACAAAAAGAGAAGGAACCTAGTAGGGCCCACGATAGCTACAATTCAATTGAATGCAGTAATAGCTTAAAAAAGTAGAAACTCTAAAGTTTTGTCATACGCCTTAGGAGAGGGTATTTCTCATGTAAAAAATTGATGACATCATACTTGAAAACAAAAATGATAAAGATGAAGACTGGCTGGAAGACGTTGACTCTGTCGAGTATTTGGAGATACCATGGAGAATGCTTACCGCCGATGGAAACTATGAAACATTCATAATTCAAGTCAAAGCATATAATTGAGACACTTTTTATTTCAAACTTACAACTTAAATTTAATAAAGTCATCTAAAATGGCATCAAGTGAATACTCCTGCATAGTTTTAAATTAAAAGAGATAGATTAAAGTAACTTGGAAGCTAGTATAATACATTTTTTGAGAATTTAAATAGTATTGTTTTATCTGAGCAGCGCCACAATCCAGATCATTCCAGCGACGATGAAGAGCTTGACGAAGAGTATAAATCTGAAGTAAAAAAAAATGAAAAAAAAAATAATCATGTTACAAATTTTACTTTAAATTTTAAAAATTTCTGACGATTGTCGATTTTTATTCGTATTTTATCTTGCCATCTTCGTACTCTGCTGATGCCAATAAAGTGACCATGCTGTGAGTCGAAAAAAAGTGAGATTGATGGCGAAGAGTACAGCGGAGGGGATGTAGAGATACTCAAGAATAGAGATACTCAAGTAACAAAATGATTCTGTAATAAATAATATATCAATTTTAATTAAAAAAATGTCGGATGATATACCATATTTCCTCTAATAATATCCCGCGCTACTAATTTTACAACTCATCGTCAACATTCTGGTATAATTGGAGATAGAGCTGCTATTATAGGCAGGGTATTATTTTTCATTTCGCAAATAATTTTTTAATGAATTCTTAATTAAATCCATTTGTTTAATAGAAGTTAGACTTTTGTATAGAAAATTTTTTGTATAGAAAAAATGAATTACTGCAAGCTAATGGTTTTAGTCCGAATCATCTGTTGAGTAATGAACTTTGATGATTTCTGAATCCTCACAAAACTTATTGGTTCTATTTTTATTTTAAAATTAATCTAACGTTTAGGAGCCATCCTATCTGAGAAAGACTTCAAAACAAACTAAATATATATTTATTTTAATTTGATCTCTGAAAAAACTATGAAACTCCTAGGGTATTATTGGAGGCAGGGTAAAATTAGAGTCAGGGTACTATTAGATGGCAGGGTATATTGGAGGCAGGACACTATTTCTTTATTTGAAAAAAATAGCTCCGGATACTAAAAAAGGCATGACACTATTAGAGGAAATACGGTATGGTTCTTTTTAATTTTTAATATTTACCTCCATACATCGGCACTTTAAATGTCGTATTCTCATCATTTATGAAAAAAAAATGTCAAGAAGCTGTTTGTATAAAAAATTTTCGCATGTAGTTTCAAAAATTTGCCCCTATCCATATACTGTTCATATAACTGGAAGCATCTGACGCTACTTTACGAGGGGTCAAAATGTCGAAGTTATTCATAAAATTTGTTAAATTAATTACTCATATATTGTTGAGAATCCAGGAGATTAAGACAAATGAAAATGGAAATCTCCATCCAAATAGTGAATAAAATCCAAATCTCTTCAACCCTCTTTTGTTACTAGCCAATGAAATTGACCTGAAGGTCAACCAAAGGTCAAAACTCAGTACGAACAACCTGTAAATACAAAAAAATTGTACACTCATACAGCACGTTAAATTAGAATAAGAATAAATTTAACCAAGAGAAAACTGCTTTAGAGAAGTAATCTGCTGCAATCCCTACAATTTGACACAGTTTTTGATAATTTTCTTGTATTAATTTGTCATCTTTTGTTAGATGAGCTATCCCTAAGAGAATAAAGAGGAAAAACACCGCTGTCGAATGCGACATTGTTGTCCAACCATGAATATTTTGTTTATCTAGGAGAAGGAAATTGACAATGACTGTGAGGAGAGCAAACATGAAAGAACCAATCGCCAAAGCCGCGTAGTACCGAGGAGTTTCAATTACCTAGAAATCCAAGTTGTTATGATTACATCGAATGACTCGATTGGAAATCTTTGTAAAATAAACTAAAACGTTTTACTTTGTTACTTCTTCGAGAGGCGTGTCACATATTATATAAACTAGAGGTGTTGCGAAGGGCATTTTCCGCCTTCGATCGACAATCGAAGGGAACGAAAAAAACAAAATCGAAGATCGAAGCTTCGATGGAAGTCTTCGATCGAAGCTTCGATGGAAGTCTTCGATCAAATGTTCGAAGAATTTGCATGTGGGGTGTCTACCGAATACTAATAACAAGCGGAAGCCATCTTAACGTTCCATTACGTTGTAAATTGAAAAATTAGAATTTTATTGCTGTATAACAAATAAAATTGTTGGAAAAGAGGAATGTCGCGGATACTAAATCCGCCGGGTTTATCGGGTATTCGACACAGTTAATGTGCCTGCTTAATTAAATTAGTATTTTTTTTATTTTTCATATTTTTTTCCTAATTTGAAAATAACAGTATATCTTTTTTTTTATACCCAACTTGCAGTATGTTCCACATTCAAGTTTACTGTGCTTTCTTCGCCTTTCTCCAAAAATGACCAAGGTGACTTAATACGCACGTAGAATCAAAAAGTGGAAGGAACTTAACCAACAAGCAACAAATCAATAACAGCTGAAAAGTTACGAAACGGATTGGGCAATCAGTATTCATTCCATGTTATCACTAGGTCAACCATTGATTGATTGAACCTAGTGATAAGAAAATTGACAAGGATTTGGATTAACCCCAAAACTTAATAAGATCTAGAAAATAAATTACCGAAGGTTTGTTTTCATAAATTTCTGATAATGAGTGTAATTAATTTTCGACTCTGAAGATTAGGTTATTAATGTAAGTTTTGCTTCAGCACTCACCACTCACCACTACAGATTAAGAGCACGTGATGGACCATTACTGTCCTTGTCTAAGAATAAAGTTTGTAACCTGAATTGAAATGCACGCAACTCAGCACTAATTTTTAAAACGGTTGCACTCTTATGTAAACTTATTCCTACTCAAGGACAGTGATACATAAACTGTAACAAACCGGATAATAATTAGTGATGTAGGCATGTTGCCTACCACCACACCAATATAATAATATTATTATGTAATACCTGGCTAGAGGAGATTAGCCTCTAGCCAGTCTTAGTTAGAAGGTGGACAGGAGCAGAGCTCCAATAAAGCTCTCCTCCCCACAACCTTCTACCAATAATTATTGTTGAAACCAGTTGTGTTGCCTGTCCATGACCTAAGTAAGGTCAAAGAGGTCAGACAGGTAACACAACTACATGGCGACTTTTGACAGGACCCACTACCATAGCCTGGCAGAAGCCTGAGTTAGGAATTTAAAAAAAAAAAAAAAAAAGTTAAAATCAAAAGTATTGGCTGAGGTCGAAAGGAAAGGATTGGGGCGCCAGTCTGACGCGCCACACTAGGTTTGATTTTTTTTAAACCAACCCAGCCAATCCGGACCAAATAAAAAGAAGCGAAGCGGTGGGCGTTTTTCCCAACAGACAGTTGGGAAAAAAGAGAGACTCATAGAGTCAATAACCAACATCCAGAGAAGAAGGAGCTCTCACTGTTTCTGCTCCAAGCAGATAAGAAAAAAAAATTTTTTATTTAATTATTTTTTATCCACATTGGAAGGTTAGTTTTCTTTTTTACAATTATTGATTTTGGATTATTGTCATTGCAGGAGTAATAACTCCTGCAAAATGGCCAATTGTCACCCTCACCGTCACTGTCTCTACCAACTGCCACCGTCACAGTCTCTCTCTCCACTGTCACTGTCACGGTCAAGTATCACCGTCGACATTAACCGTCACGACAAGTCACAGGTCAACTGTCACGACAAGTCACAGTAGGAACCACATCGCACCGAAAACATGAAAATTACCCTACAGCGCGATTAGTATGTGGTTTGAATACTAGAGTCAAATCACGTAGCAAAAAATAAAAAATTGTTAGTGTCAATAGGGTGTTAAAGCTGAAAATTCACAGTCGTGGATTTTCAAGAAATTCAGTCGTGGATTTTCAGAAAATTTTTATTTAAAAAGAAGTCAAAGCCTGGCTTAAAGTGAATTCACAAGTCTATAGTTTAGGCTGGTGAACTATTTTTTTAAGGGGACATAGGTTCAATCGGTTAGAATTTAGACCTAAGGTTTATAGCGAGGTTTCATAAGACAGGTAGTGAGAATTGATGAGTAACGATAGGGTCGAGGAGAACGTTAGAAAGCATAGGGAACTTCAAAAGTTATCACTACCGAATAGCGGGTTCAGTAGTGAAGTTGCAAAGTTAAGAATAGGTTTTAAGAACAGGGTTTTTCTGAGAAGTCAGTCGAAATCTCCAGATTCAGAGACAGAGAGGACTGACGATTCCAGAAAACAGACGCAAGGTTTGGAGTTAATTAGTAGAGAAGGTTTAGAGTCAAGTACAGAGATAGTAACTGAGCTTAACGAGCCTATCCAAATTAGAATTGAACATCCACATAATAGTTCAAGAAGTCAAACTATGGCTTCCTACTCTAAGGCTGAGGTAGACAGGATGTTAGAGCAGGCAGTAGAAGCTATGGAAGTAAAATTTCAGCAAACAGCAGTAGCACAAACAGTAGACATTGGCAGACAAGCAGAAGTTTTAGCTAAAGCATTAGAAAAGGTGAAGTTTAACGCTGTAACTACACCCATGCCAGTCCCAAATTTCAATCCGAAAAAGACTTCAGCGGAGTCTTATTTAGCGGAAGTTGAGCTGTATTTGACGGCACAAGGTCATAAGAATACAAGTTTTGTTTATTTAGTTAAGGGAATATTGCCTAAGGAATCAAAAGCTTGGGCTGATCATGTCATTACTGCAGAAATGACATGGGTCGAGTTAGAGGAAGAATTCATAGATATGTATGATAGTTGGATGGATGTTAATGAAAGGATGAGGTTATTGCAGAATAGAAAGCAACAATTTCATGAGTCAGTAGAATTTTACATCTACGACATATTGAGGTTATCAAAGGTAGTCTTTCCAACTGAGTCGACAGAAAAATCGACTCAGGGAGCAGTCTTCACTGCACCCTAGACTTAGAACAGCATTAGGGCCAACAGAGTTCAAATCACCGGAAGATTTATTTAAAGCATGTAGACTCGCACATGCAAATCTAATTTCGGAAGATAATTACAAGGTTCAAACAACCTTACCTCCACTAGTCAGTGGTGAGAATAGAAGTGATAGGAAAAATTTAATTTTTTAAAAGCAGAGTCATCAGGTCCATGGCTCAAGTTGGCAAGGTAGAAGCCAAACTAGATTTTCATATAGGGGAAATCAGGAACATTTACAATTGAAAAGACCAAATCATAGTTATGATCAAGCTCAAAGTTCTACGGACGATAAGCAGAGACCAGGCCAGTCTACGAAAGGCGGCCATAATGGTCAAAGAGGTAGACGGGTGTAGAAGGTGGAAGAGGCAGTAGAACTTTTCATTTTCAACCACCTAGGGATAAAAGTAATATACAGTGTTATAAATGTCAGGGATATGGACACAAAGCAATACAATGTTCGTCGACAATGGGGGTTGCAATGGCCGCTATCTCGAAGACTAAAGAAGAGTCTTCACAGATTGAGCAGCCGCAGTGCACAATAAAAACCCAGAGCCAAGATAAACCTTTAAACTAAATAAGGGGAATGACAATCCGCCTGTCATCCACCCCATGCTCAAGTAAATTAATTTAGACGGAATTTCAATGGTGAAAGTAAATAGTAAAACTGAAAGTTTGACTGGTATATTCGATTCAGGATGTACTTTTTCTTTATTGGAGACACAGTTAGTAAAATTGTGTAACTTAATTGTTCCATTGTATAATGTGTATTCAACTACTATGAATAATGAGAAATTGAAAGGATTTTCTTACATACACATAGAAGTCGGTGGACGACAATTCTACTGTAAATTTTATATAGTAGAAAAATAACCTGTACCATGCATACTGGGTAGAGATTTTCTAAAGACTCAGAAAATAGTCTTATATTTACATAATGAAGAATTTTGGTTCAGTGATGATTCTACTAAGAAGTTTAAACTTAGGGATATCGCTGAGAGTAAGGGTTCACTATTTATGGTAGTTTTACCAGAGTATCAGTTCTTAAAATCAGAACTTGAGTCCGAAGTGATCGATTTTTTAGAGAAATTTCTTAGAGTTTCTAGGAAAAACGGAAAATATGGATCCACAGATTGGACATACCATATTATCGATTCTGAGGGTGAACCTCCGAAACAAAAACCCTACAGAAAATCACCTGCTATTAATGCGGAAATTTAGAGGCAGTGTAAGGATTTACTAGAATTAGGGATGATCAGACATTCTAGATCACCCTATGCAGCTTCAATTGGCTTAGACAAAAAAAATGGTAAATGGAGAATGTGTATTCATTACACAAAATTAAATGCGAATACTAAAAATAACGCAGCGCCTATGGAGAACGTACATTCAATCCTAAGGCATATACCAACAGGCTTTTGGTATTCTGTCATAGATTTTGACAGCGGATTTTGGCAAATTAAGCTTTGGAGGAAGTATAGAAGAGTCAGCGTTTGTAACACAAGACGCTCACTATGAGTTTCTAGTTATGCCATTCGGTCTGAAAAACGCGCCGAAAACTTTTCAACAGTTAATGAGAAAAGTACTTAAAGATTACATCGATGATTTTACTAAAGTTTTCATGGATGATATTATGGTGTATTCAGAAAGTCTAGAATTACACTGGACACATTTAAAGAAAATATTTGAAAGATTAGCATTAGCTAAATTCACGATCAATAGAAAAAATCACAGTTCTGTAAACGAGAAGTGGCTTATCTTGGTCATATAGCGACAAGATATGGGTTAAAGAAAAACAAAAAGAAAGTTAAGCCTATTGTGGAATTTCCAAGACCACAGAATGTGAAAGAAATCCAAAGGTTTCAGTCTTGTAAATTGGTACTCTTCGTTTATAGAAAATTTTGTAACTAAAGCAGAACCATTATATAGGTTGTTAAAGAAAAATGTTTTATGGGAATGGGGAGGTGATCAGGAAAGATCATTCCTAAATTTAAAAGAGAGTATCTGTAAAGATGTGATGTTACATTCAATTGATTACACAAAACCATTATTTTGAAGTGTGATGCATCCCAAATTGGATTAGGAGCAGTCCTAATTCAAACGGTTGATGGGATTGAACTTCCAATTATATTCAGAAGTAAAACTCTTAAAAAGTCTGAAAGAAAACATCATATTTATGAGAAAGAATTATATGCGGTAATTTGGGCGTACCACAAGCTCAGAAAATATTTAGATGAGCAAGAATTTACAATTCAAACAGACAACAGTGCATTGTCTTTGTTGAATGGTAAAACAGAATGAAAATCTAAACTAAAAACATGGGCGTTAGAAATGAAGTCATGGAAGGCTAAATTTATTCATAGACCGAGGAGGGAAAACGTTGAAGCGGACGCGCTTTCGCGAGCTCCTATTCCAGTCCAGGATAGCGATCCTGATATGGATGATGATGCTCCAGAATATCATTATACGCCAAGAAATTCAGCGTTACTAGCATATAATACTCCAACTCTACAGAAACTTAGAGAGGAGCAAGGAAAAGATGTAAAAATTTTAGCAATTAAAGAGAATTCAGAAAATAACCTATGCTATGTGATAGAGGATGGGATATTATTTAGAAAAGTCAATTCTGCGGGATTTAGTTTTAGTCCCGACATACAAAATTCGACTGAGCTTATTTTAATTCCGGTAGTACCACAGATTTTGGTCCCGCAAATAATAAAAAACTTTCATGATGTTCACGAGGCAGGACATCCAGGAATTAAAACTACTAAATTAAGAATTAAATGTAGATTTTTTTGGGAGAATATGAACAGAGACATCATAACTTATGTCCATTCATGTGAAATTTATCAACAAACAAAAGCTTCAAATTCAATGCCATATGGATTTTTACAAAGCGTAAAACCTCCAAGTAGCGTACTTGAAAGAATAAACATAGATTTTATGGGACCGTTTCTACGAAGTCAAACGGGTAACAGATTTTTATTCATTGTGGAAGATGAGTTGTCAAAATGGGTTGAAATATTTTCGATGAGATCAGCTACAGCTAAGAGAGTAGTTAGCGTTCTCGAAAATGAAATTTTTTGTCGATACGGTACTGTGAGAACAATACTATCAGACAATGGTAGTCATTTCCTAGCTAAATTGATGAAAAAATTATGTAAGGAATGGAGAGTTACTCACATTCTTACAAGTCCCTATCATCCACACGCCAACATGGTAGAGAGAGTAAATAGAAATCTAAAAGCTATGTTACAAGCGTTTGTAGATGAAAACCATAGAAATTGGGATCTCTACTTACAAAATTTGCTTTAGCACTTCGAACAAATATCCATGAAAGTACTAAAGTTTCACCAGCACTATTAAATTTAGGAAGGCAGGTACCACTTCCTATAGATAGACAGTTTCAGAGAAACAAAACTGAAGATATAGACCAAGTTGTACAGAACTTACAGCTTTCGCCAGATAGTTTAAAAGATATAATTGATTGGGTTAAGACAAATATCCAAAAATCCCAATTACAAAATAAAAAGTATTGTGACAAAGGTCGTAGAGACCTAAAATTCCAAGTTGGGGATTTAGTTCTCATAAAAAACCACATACTTTCAGATAAAGATAGTGGAATCATGCAAAAATTATCTAAAAGATATATACGACCTTATCAGATTTTAGAACGAGTCACACCAGTCTCATTCAAGCTGATAAATAAGGACAAAAAAGTAATAGGAAAAAGACATGTATCAGAATTAAGACCGTTTGTTCCGAGAAATTCAGACATAGTTAGTCCAGTAGTCAGAGTAAATTCACAAATTAAAGTACAAAGTTCACAGGATGAGCTTGGAAAATCTAAAAAACAAACAAAAGGAGTTAATTATAGAACCTTAGCTGGTTAGTGAAACGTGCAATACTCAAGTGTTAAAAGTTTACACACTTAAGGTCGAAAAGCCTTTAGAATTCAAGGCTTATGAAGAACAAGTTGGATTACACAAGTCAGTGCTTTTTGATAACTTGTTAGTTATGAGGAAAATATCGCGAAAGGTAGAGATTTTCAAGCAGAATATGTGCTTCCTATTAAAAAAGTTATCGAAATTATGAAAGGAATGCCTAAAGAAAGAAAAGACTTAGAATTAGTCTTAGATTACAAACACAAACTTACACTAAAGGACTTAGATTTCATAACTCAGTGGATTAAAAACGAGATTGAGTTTTTTTCAGGTAATATCATGGAAACAGCTGGAAAGTCAAAGAGTCTGGCTTTCCAGAGAGGGTAGGTGGAAGATTGGGAAGCAGAACTTGCAGCCGTATTAGCAAATTTTATACCGATCGTTAAACCTCAACCATCCACATCAAAATGTAAAAACAACGAAGAGGAAGAATTGGACTATGAATGGGAAGACAATGAAGATGAAGAAATTTCTGCGATTGAAGCTCAAAAGGACAAGCAAGAAAAAGAAAACATTCTCGAAATTGAAATCCAAGAAGAAGAAATTGAAGACTGGAACCAAGAAGAGGATAAAGAAAAAAAATATCCACAGAAGAGATTCCCGTGTTAAATTTGCTCAGAAAGGGGTCATATTGCAATGGATCGCAAAGTTGAGAATCAAGACAAAGATGAAGAATTTAGAAAAATGAAGAAGGAGAACTGGAAGAAGTTTTTAGAAGAACACCCTGAAAGGAAGAGAAGAGACTGGAAGCGCCGTACCAAGAAGTACAACGAGAATAAGGCGAAGCGAATGAAGCAAATGGGAAATTGAAGAAGTCACAGCCACCACCAGCAGGAAGGGGGTAAGGTGTAACAAACCTGATAATAATTAGTGATGTAGGCATGTTGCCTACCACCACACCAATATAATAATATTATTATGTAATACTTGGCTAGAGGAGACTAGCCTCTAGCCAGTCTTAGTTAGAAGGTAAACAGGAGCAGAGCTCCAATAAAGCTCTCCTCGCCACAACCTTCTACCAATAATTATTGTTGAAACCAGTTGTGTTGCTTGTCCATGACCTAAGTAAGGTCAAAGAGGTCAGACAGGCAACACAACTACAAAACTCCAGTGTTGAGTTCTGAATATAAAGAATTTCATGAATACACTAATCTTCAGAGTTCAGAACAAATTAAATTCATTATCAGAAATTTATGAAAACGAACCTTAGGTGAGTTATTTTCAAGATCTTATTAAGTTTTGAGGTTAATTCAAATCCTTTTCAATTTTTTTATCACTAGGTTCAATCAATCAATGGTTGACCTAGTGATAACATGAAATAAATACTGATTGCCCAATCAGTTCCGTAACTTTTCAGCTGTTATTGATTTGTTGCATGTTGGCTAAGTTCCCTCCAATTTTTGATTCTACGTGCGTATTAAGTCACCTTGATCGTTTTTGGGGGAAAGGCGAAGAGAGCACAGTAAACTTTAATGTGGAACATACTATACAAAAAATGATTTTACCGAAGGACTTTCACTAAAAACGAATGAGATATTGAAAAAGGGAGAACTATACGAAGTTGGAAACTTTCCGCTTTATATCGGATGAAGAAAAATTGAAAATTTTGGAAATAGTGTTAAAGTGTTAATGGAGGGATGCGGGAGAAACGAGAGGCATGCGGGCAGGGACGAAAGGGATGCTGCGAGGTAAGGCAGAAATGCGGTCAAGGACGAGAGGGATGCGTGCAGAGACTAAAGGAATGTGGGTAACCACGAGTGGGATGCTTACAGGAACGAGAGAGAAGCATCCTGGAAAATACTAGAGGGACAAGAAGAATACAGGGAGGAATACGGAGAAAACGAATTCAGAGAATGATATGAATATCATGGGAGTAGCTGGCACCCTTACGAGTGGTTGGATCAATCTTGTCTCCCATGGGCTTATGAGGTTTCGAATTAATTGTTACCTGAGCCTTCCTCCGTAATTCCTAGGATACCAATCCGGACTATTTTCGTTGAGGAAGCCATAGTAAACAAACTCAAAAAAGGTCAGCGATTGATAAACGCTGGGGACACGGCAATTTGACTTGGAAATTCTGTTGGATCCAAATCCCAACGCCCCCTGGTATGGAAAAGTATAGGGTGTGGGTTATAACCAAATACACGCAGAACCACTCTCCACACAACATGAGGTTACCCAGCTTACTCCAAAACCCAGCTATGGTCCCCGCCTTCTACCTGAACTAGGAGTAAACAAAAGGTTTTCTCTGGGTATGTTGGGTAAGTTTAAAACCCTAACCATGAGGATTTTCTACTCCAACAATCCTGAATTGGGGTCGGCGATACAGAATCCTTCCAACAAATTCAATCCTGTTTTTGGGCTTTCTGTGCTCTCAAAAAGCAGAAAATCAACTACACAAATGTTAAAACGTTTATTAGGAGTCACTTGTAAGCCTTGTAATCGAAAAATCTAAAAAATAAAATAAAAAAAATTTCAAATGTGGACTTCGCGCCAATTAACTTTGTTCTTCAAAGTGATATGGCCACTGACACAACTACTTAGCAAAGTGATTCCTTCGATTTAATTCGGAATATGAAATTTAGGCTACGTGCACACAGAGACGCGACAGCGCATTTTACTTACGCGATGACGGATTTCATATATTTTCGCGACTTGTTTTTTAAATCGCGAAGTCAGTTTTTAGATATTTTATCGTCCCTACTAGAAAGAATTCACAGGTATATGTTCGAAACAGATATTTTTGTGACGATACGCGATTTTGTAATGATGAAAGATGATGAGTTAAAAAAAGAACTCTAATGGAAGAATAGAGTAATACACCACCTCACTCAACGGAGAACCTGACGACCGCTCTCTCTGCTTCTCTACTTTGTTCCTTAGTTTTGCATTAGCTTATGTCCAAGGACGCCGCAATTATGCCCAAATTTTCGTTTTGTATTCTTTTATGTGGTGAAATCTCAAGAATTATATGTTTTATGCGATTTCAAAATAAGCGTAATTGAATTATATAATTTTTAAGTAACATGTTAATTATATTGATTAATCGTTATCAGAGTCAAGCTCAGCTTCTTCTCCTGCCTCGTTGTCCTTATTGTAAACCAACTTCCAGTGAGTTTCGAGATTCTCTTCTGTCAGGTTGGTCCGAACAAAGGCAAATATTCGCCTTAGCATTTCCCGCTTTTGATTTTTATTTAGGTTTTAAGATTTCTAATGTTTTTTGTTTGTTTTTTAATTTTCTCTTAGAATTTCTAATTTTTTTAAGATTTTATTTTTAATTTAGGTTTTTTATTTATTAGTTACATTTTAATATTATTTGAATTTTTTTAATTTATTTTCTAGGTTTTTTTATTTGAGGTTTTTTATTCAAGGTTTTTTCATTTTTTGTTAGGATTTATAAATGTTTTTAGGTTTTTTATTTTTATTTATTAAAATCTAAACAAAAACCCTAAAAAATAAAAAAGCTAAAGAAATTTAACAACTTAAAAAGAATAAAAAAAAACCTTAAAAATATTTTAAAATTTAAATAAAAATAAATAAAATTCAACTAACCTAAATAAAAAATCAATACCTTCAAAAAATTTAAAACTTTAAAAACACTAAAAAAAAACCCAAAAAAAAATAAATAAAAAAGTCTTACAAACAATTTAGAAATCTAACAACAACATTTAAAAAATTAGGTAGCAGTGGGAGGTAACACTGGCTGGTATGGGTCAACCACCGCTGGCTAAATACAACACGCAGCTGTAATAAGAAATTAAAATATTATATGCGAATTGCACAGTGGGCTGGTCCGTTTCGTTTATTTTCGTGGTGGTGCTGAGGTTGGGAATTGGATATTTTGACTCTGGTGCACACTCTGGGTCCTATGCCACAACCAAATGACATATTGACATATTGACATTCACATGTATTTGTCAACAATTTACACAAAATATCACGCCACAAAGATGGCAGTGACATATGACAGTGACAGATGAATTTCGACATTCGACAGGGAAAATTTGACATTTTACAAGTAATTGTCATTGACTTTTTTTGCGTCTGTGCGACATTGACTTATACTTGTCAAAAATGTCATAAATATTTGACAGAGGGATTTACCTCTGTCAGGTTTGGAAAATTAAATCTTTTGATTAAAAATTGTTGACTTATGGCTACGTTTGATGTCAGCGACTCTAGTAGCAGCGACAGTGAAGATATTGACGTATTGCTTCGTCCACTAAAAAAAGAATACAAAGTAAGAATGAATTTCATCCCATCCACTGATTTTGGTTTCAAAGAAAAGTTTAGAATAAACCGAATATATTTACTATGTTTGACATAAAAATGTCAGAAAAGTTTGACAAGTGTCAAAAATCCTTGAATATGACATTTTTTTCGTGGCGCATTATTTTAGCATTCCTGTCAATGTCAACTGTCGATATGTCAATATGTCACTGTCAAAATGTCAGTGATTGTGGCACAGGACCCTGAATGGGTATTTTCACTGACTCTGAATTGGGTATTTTGACTCTGTTATTTTGTGAAATGTAAACTTTTTAAAGTTTAGCGCCATAGCTATTTTATGAATTTATTATTTGAGATTGAGACTGCTGACAGAAGAGGATAAGACAGCCTAATTTTTCTCTATTTTTAAAGTTAATTCCCTACAACTTTTGAAATATTCAAGTTCGTTAAATTTTATGCACATTGATGAAAAATATGTGATTTAAAAAAAATTATGCGATTTCAAAAAAATTATGCGTTTTTTTATTTCATATTTAGAAAACTTTAGCGTTGAATCCTTGAGAAAATCTTGTCCTAGTGTTTGGGAACACACCGTTACGATTATGCGTTTTATGCAAAACGGCGCACGTGCTTATGTCTAATCAAAACACGTAAAGGGTTAGGTACACCTAATCTTAAAGCAAGTACAAATGAAGAGTGAGGCTTAATTTTATATTGGAATACCAGCATACATTTTAAACTAAAACCTTGCCCTGACATAGAAAACTTATGTCATGTGAAGCATGCTTTCTAGGGTGCAAAAAAACTTTAACTACCGTGTACATGTATGCTCATTAAACAAAATTATTCATTCATTTTTTTTAAATTACCGAGAAACCGGGAAAAAAATTTTCCGCTATTCAACGGATACTCTATCCTAACAATTTTTACGCGACATATATCCATGACATTACTAATGAACATATATAATTTGGATTATAATTTGGAAATGATAATTTGGAAATGATAATTTATATATAATTTGTAATCTAATAAGTACTTAAAATGTGTATCATGACCCAATATTTCTTCAGTGTTTTTGTCGTGAGTATATGGTACTATGTGTATTTGAGAGTGTCCATAGAAAAATGAACAATTACGAATCCAGGTTGGTCCTAATCGAATTAAAATTCGAGGTTTAAGGTGACGGTTTTCAGAGATATTTATCAGTGTCTGAGGATCTGATAGTTCACGAAAAATTTTTTCACACTCTATAACCAGCAATAGCATACGTTGGAAAGAGCAACAGTGAAATTGAAGAAAGTGGGTGCAAAAAAAGATTAATCACTCTGTATACGTAACTCTACCTCGCCATCTTCTTATGTGTCTACTTGGCTCTAAAATTTTTCTTTCCATCAAAGCAAGTATTTTTCATCAGTTCCTATTATGTCTAGTGTGTCTGGTAAGTTTCCACCTAACTTTGCTCGATAATGCTATTTTTATAATCTATCTATCCACCTACATATATTTTCATAATATCTTTACACCCGTCTATTCATCATTTATCTATCTATCTGTCTATCCATTTGTGAGGGAAAATTCAAACCACGACTTTAATAGAGGTAAATCATAACTCAAAGTCGTTTTTTTTTCCTTTAGTGACCATGATAGTTTTCATATTCGAAGAGTTAGAATAATCCTTCTATACAGCATAGTCCATAATTTAAGTTTTGGATTTTTTAAATCTGTTCTTCATTATTGAGTTGAAACGCGTTTCATTTTTTACTCATTTTACGAAAGGTGAATAGAGAAGGAATATTGGTCACAATCGCAATAGTGTTCCATTTTATCATGGATTAGTTTTGGTATCGGTGACCCATAACTGTTACGAGTTTAGCCAATATTCTTTTTTGATATTCAACTTTCTGATTAATCAAAAATTGAATCCAAGTGCCAAGTTAATAAATGAGCTACTCCAGAAACCCAAAACCTGCTTAAGAATCAAACAGAGGCGTTTCGACGCGCTGTTTGCGACAAATGGGCATCGGAAGTTTTCGTGGCAAGTTATGCTTTTGGTCAACTGGCTGACGCAGTTGCGGTGGGATAAGCACCACGGGCAACCGTATTTGCCGAAGACACAGACCCTACCTTGCAACCAAAAATTCCTCCTTCAGTACATCTTGCAGAAAAGGATCCCACAAATGCTCTGCCTTCTACCACGGCAGAATTTAAATTCTCTCCTTCCGGCATTCCATATAATCCTTGGTGTCCCGAATGCAGTATGTCGTTTCCAAGTACGATACGGAAATCAAACCACATGAAAACTCACCACACAGTTGAAAAAGAAATTGTGCGTTTCCAATGTCCAAATTGTACGTCCACATTTAACGGAAATGATAATCTTAAAAAAAATTAAATAAATATCATTAATATTCCGCGCAACAGAATACAATCTAGCTATAAAAAGCCCTGGATGGAACCCAGTCAAACAACCGAATCCTTGGGGCGGCATTTGGAGAGTCGTCGCGTGTGAAAAAGTATGACCTGTATTCAATTTTTTATTTTCCGTAAGATCATTTCTCAAAACTGTTGCCTTCTAATTTGAACACACTGTAGTCGACCTCTTTTTGACTTCTCCTCAGTTAGACAACTTGGTTAATTGGTGTCGAGTTTTTAGAACAATACTTTATAGTTTTCCTCAGCCAAACATGAGCTAAGTACCAACTTACTTGGCTCTTTTCTGTAGTTGGTGATATGTCAGGTAGCTTGGTATTGCCCATTCTGTCAACTTGTCTTTGTCCTCAATTGGTTTTGCAACATTTGGACACCTTTGTTCATCGAAGAACCCACGTCTGAGGTCACAACATGTGTTCAATTCAAGGTCATGTTTACCAATCTCTGAAATCTCCTCACCAATGTTAACATTTTGCGATAGAGTGGACTGAAATATAACACTGACAAAGATAGCTATAGTGGTCAAAAATTTGAATTGGATGTTATTCGATAAAAAACTTCGTAGGTTTACAGTATATATTTCAAATTTTGAAATTTTTATAATGATTTCGATGGAATGCAGGTTTGCTTCAACTAATCTTAAATTAAAGACTGCGTGAGCAAAAATACAGGGTCCACCAGAATTAAGTACCATATGGAGAAAGTTTTTATGAAAAATGCGTCAGAAATTTAGAGTGTTGCACTGCATCAGACAGTGCTAGAAGTAAGAAAAAGTTATTGCAAGGTTAAACGGTAGTTGAATGAAAAATTTACTATTATTTTATACGTATTCGAAATGATCCAATCGTATAAACTGCTAAACTCCTAATAATATTGTTTGTCTATATTTCAACGAATAAATTGCTCAAAATGAGCTCCGTTGGTATTAGTAACGTAACTCAGGCGATCGTAGAATTCCCGTCGTACATTATGAAAAGTATCAACAGGGATTGCAGCAACGGATCCGATAATAGACGCTTTCATTTGTTCAATTGTCTCAGGGCGAGGATCTTGAAAAACAACGGACTTCAGGTACCCCCATAACCGTCTACCGTCTGTCTCTGGTTTTCTCCTTATTCCGTTGACCAAGTTAATTAATAACAAATTTCGTATCGTATTAACAATGTTAGGATTAAATATTTAACATTTTCGCTTAGTATCCAATAGGGTTGCCGCGAAGCTTCGGAAGCCCTCCCGTGGGTTCCCGCAGCCCATCCGTGAATTCCTGCAGTCCTCCCATGGTTTCCCGCAGCCCTCCCGTGGGTTTCTGCAGCCCTTTAGTAGTTTCTCGCAGCCCTCCCGTGGGTCCACGCAGGCCTCAAGTAGGTTCCCGCAGCTCTCGCCTGGTTTTCCGCAGCCCTCCCGCAGTTTCCCGTAACCCTCCCCTGGGTTCCCGTGGCCATTCCATAAATTCCTGCAGCCCTCCCGTGAATTTTCGCAGCCCTCCATTAGTTTCCCGCAGCCCTCCCGTGGATTTCCGCAGCCCTCCCGTGAATTTTCGCAGCTATCCAGCGGATTTCTACAGCCCTCCCGTAGGTTCCCGCAGCCCTCCCATGGGTTCCCGCAGCCTTACCGTAGGTTCCCGCAGCCCTCCAGTTAATTCCCTCAGCCCTACCGTGGGTTCCAGCAGCCCTCTAGTAGAATCCTGTCTCGAAGGTTACAGAACCTTGTACTTTATGAGGTACAAGATTCTTTACCCTTGGAGACAGGATTCTGCACATTTTCACCCGATTGAACAATGAACCTTTAAATATTCTTAAAATTAAAATATTTGCAAAATGTATCAATTAATTCATTTTCATCGATAAAATATAAATGAAAATTTTGTTTATAATATTTCTATTTGATTTATAGTTTTGTAATTACCAACCCTTTGTTTTCTAGTTGACAAATAATGATTCAAAATTAAAGTGATGTTATATAGAAATTAAAATACTTTTTTAAATTAATCAAATTATTTTTTCGATGTAATCATCTTAGTTCATACTAATTTTATTAAACTTTACCTCCAAGTGCGTAAACCTACTCATGGTATGAGCAGTTTGATGATTTAATTCAATTAACAAGCCAATGAGTCGAGATTAAACCAAGAGAAGATGATCTGATGAGCGTGATTTCGTTGTAATAAATGATTGAAATGAAACAAGTAATCGATTGTTTGATTGGGTTGTCGGTTGTTAGAGTACGCGCGCAAATCTCTGGAGAGACAAGAATGAAAGAGAGAAGTAGGAACACCACATTTTTTTGGCATATGCTTTAACCCTTGTGCTTTCGCCATATGGTACTTAATTCTGGTGGACCCTGTAGATAAAACTAAATGATATTCCTAAACTTAATTAAAGTGTGGTTATTTTTTCCTAATTAAAAATTATTTCGTTAGAAATGCAGCATAATTGCTATCGATGACTGCATAAGTAGTTCCCGTGTTTTGAATATTTTTTTTTCACTCCCGCCTTCCTTGCTTCAAATATTTTATTTGCTGGTACCGTAAAAACGCAATTGGTTGCACCACGCTAATGTTCAAATTCAATGTTTGTATAATTATAAGCAACTGTATTCCTGGAGGTTTTGGGTAAGTGATAAGTCAATCCATCCGAAACCTTGCTTCCATTAAGAATATGGTTTCTGTTGTTGACACTCAAATCACAATTTTCGAAAATTCTACAAATCACACTGGAATTTTTTCATTCTCGCAAAAAATACCGAATGCAATGGAATTTGGTTAGGCGGTATTTCAATCGGTAACAAATCCCACGTAGAATACGAGTCTGAAATCCATTGGTGGCAGTGAAGTAAAATTTTCGAAAAACATTTCAAAATGCCTAAAACATTTTTTAATTCACTATCAAAGGCTACCAAGCTAAAAAAAATTTGATTTCATATATTAATTTTCTGCTTCCTGTATTGATTCCGTTCCAATTAAATTATAAACTAAATTTTCTATAACAAGGCTGATGTATAAATACGCCGGTTCTGAAGCGCGCAACGCCGAGGTATGAAAAAAGAAACCAGATTGCGGATTCAAAATACGGGAACTACTTATGCAGTCATCGGTATACGTAATGTTAGACTGAATTTCGCTTTTGGTTATGAGGTTTTGTAAAAATTATAATTTTTGAAAATTTCATAGAATGACTTCTGTAAAAATTTTTTTCAAGTGGACATTCAGAGATAGATGAGTTAGTGAAGGATGTCCACTAAAAAAATAATCTAAAATGGCTGCCATGCCATGTGATTCTATCATCTCATGTAGATGGGGTTTATGGCATGGCAGTTCATATGTAAATGAAAGATGGGAGTTGTGTCTGGGAAAGAAGTATGGCGTCGAGTATGTAAACTCGACGAATTTTCTACAATTATGGATGCCATTAAAGATGGCAGTTATTTTATAATAATATTTATTTTTAAATTAAGGAAAAAGTGAAGTTTTTTTTACAGGATGAGAGAAGAGATGAAGTTTTTTTTTTCGATGAAAGTTTGATTTGTGTAGGAAGATGATAATAATCATCTTGAGTTTATATTTAAAAGCGTACAGAGAAAAGGGTCAAAGATTTTTTGGGTAGATTTTTAGGAAAATTTGGTGGGAAAGGTAAGTGTTGCTTCTTTTTTTTTTTGGGGGGGGNGGGGGGGGGGATGCTGTTTGTTTTGTTTAAGTGTCCTTTCTTACAGAATAAAGACCCTTAGTATTTAAAAAAAACACAAGAACCCGTTAATATATTTGCTTAAGGTTTCGACTAATTAATTTTAAGTTAAGTTAATCAAGCCTTCCAACATTGTGTGATATATCGAAATTTTCATAATCGTACACACTTTAATCTGGAGTTTAAAAAATTTATATTTAACATTAAGTTTTAAAAATATTTGCGTCCAAGTGATAAATAAAAAAATGCCAGATATTTTCTTTTACAGTGATGAACTTGTAATTACATATCTCCAGTCCAGTTCTATCCAAATTCCCCAAAATTGTGTCCTATTGAACTGGGGAGATTTTGAAATCAACTTGGAAGCAGGTCGCCGTGTGAAAGTTCCACGAACATTAAATCTTCCAATATCATTTCCAAACACTATCCTACTGCCAGTTCTAATCGAATATGGGAAACTAGCGGGAATTTCTTCAAAATTAAATAGTCATTCTCTCTTACTGGAAATTCAACCTGGAATTGGATAGTGTATGATGCTCTTCCGAGTCCACCTCAAGGACAATTAGATGGAATGAAGATTTTGAAGATTATAATACGACGTCGTCTAGAGAAGGAGTTGGGATATAATATTCCCAAACCAAGTTACTGTGCGCAGTAGGAGCTCTGCATTCAAAGGATGCTTCTCTTTTTATTACATGCTTTAATTCCTTGTCATCCAACAAACTTTTATACATATATATATCTTTTTTATTTACAGGGCTAGAGACGCATGCTCTACGGCCACAGTAAATGCCATTTCCTGTTGCCTTACTCAGCAGCCGCTTCCATCCAAGGCACTTTTCTTATCAAACTCTAATTTTCATAAGAAGAAAACCTACAAACAGCGAGAGGCAAAAGCTGCTCAAGCATTATATACAGCAATGAACAAGACGCGGAAGGATATTCTCGACGCAAGCGGTTGGACGTAGTGGGCGGATCTTCGTACCCGGAAACCAGTGCCAATTCCCTCAGTACCCAGTGTTCATCGAAAGCGTCCAATACCTCCCTCTCTACATACCTCCCCACCTCGACGTCGCTCCTCTCAATAATTTTAACTAACATTAAGCATTTCTATTGCACTATTTATTTAAAAAAATTTATTAAAATTTGTNTATTCTCGACGCAAGCGGTTGGACCATCACCCGCCTAGAAGCATGGGCGAAACCAGTGCCAATTCCCTCAGTACACAGTGTTCATCGAAAGCGTCCAATACCTCCCTCTCTACATACCTCCCCACCTCGACGTCGCACCTCTCAATAATTTTAACTAACATTAAGCATTTCTATTGCACTATTTATTTAAAAAAATTTATTAAAATTTGTAAAAATGTAAAACTTATCAGAACATTTAAATATATTTACATGTTTTCAGTATCCACTTGGCTGGGAATGTATTTAAAAATTTTATATAGACTACGAGCTACGAATCATGACACATACTTGTTTTCTTCTTATGCTTCTTCCATATCCACTTCATTCAAAATTTCACTCATCGTTTTGATGAATTCGTTGTGATCGGCTCTACAAAAAATGAGTTTTGGCACTGAAAACCCAGAGGGAATGAATAAATTATTTAATACTTAACAATATAAAAAGTAAACTCACCAAAGTAATTTTCGAATTTGGTGTTGTCTGCCGGTACATTAAGGAAGATTTGGTATCGGTCCCTCATTATGTGAATGAACCGCATTCAAAATTTCAAAGTAAGGCTGTCAAATAAAAGACAAATGTACTTGGAAAGGGTTTCGGGATGATGTATATATTTTGTTCAACAACTAATTACCTCTAATATGTATCATCATGGAGCCAAAATGCCAGCTCCTTGGGTTCCCTCAATTCCTCTTCTCCGTAGTGAAACTTTGGTATCTCTTCCTTTACATACTCGTTAATTTTAAAACAAGTCGTCTTCATATAGGTCAATATTTCATTTGCCTCTTTCAACAAAATTCCCATTATGGTTGGAGCATTATTCATATTTTCTTTTTTGATATAAATCTTGTAGGCTATGATATAAATGAGGTTGAATTTTAAACTTGCAGACAAAGCGAGACTAACCAATTCAGAAATAAAATTTAAGTTACCTTGGCAATAAGGGTCGAATCCAAGGCGAGTATGAAATGTCATCGAAGTTCCAAATTTCCTCACCAATCCGGGCTCTTGGAAAAACATTTGTTTGGTATGGCAGTTCAACTCTATGCTTTTATATCTTTCCATGTAAGACGACCCTCCGTCAAGAAACGCTTTCTTGTGCACAGTTGTGTTTGTCGTTCTCGCCACATCTACTGCCCCACGAAGAAATTCAGCAGCTCTCTTGCTTCGAATAGGAGCTTCATCCTCATCATCCATTATTTTCCGCTTGAATACGGATTTTTGCTGGGCATTGCGGTCTAAAAACAAAAAAAAATGAATGATTTACGTTTGAAACTTTATAATTTGTGGTAAAATAGTGAAAAGTAAAAATTCCAGGTAGTAAAGTCTTACCAGACAGTTTAGAAAGCGGCCTATTCCTTCTGGTTCCTTGGCACTTGCGTAATTTAACTTTTTTTGATCACTTGTGAGCACGTAAATTTTTAAAATGAGAGTGATGTTATGATGGCAAGTGCGTCGAATATTTGTATTTTAGCTCCTTCCACCAAAACCTCCCTGCACTCAACCCATTGCTCCAATCATTTGTCTTGGGACTTTACAAGGATAACTCCAGCAAACTTACCTTGAAAGTATTTATATATTATAATAAGGAATGTCCAAGTTCCAGATGTCTCATCCATGACATTTTGTATTAGTTTCAACTGGTGCTGACTTGAACACCTCAGTCTTATNCAAGTTCCAGATGTCTCATCCATGACATTTTGTATTAGTTTCAACTGGTGCTGACTTGAACACCTCAGTCTTATATTTTCAACTTTCTGGATCCATCTTTAAATTTGCTGACAATGTTCCAGAACAACTTTTTAGTTATTGTTGAATNTATTTTCAACTTTCTGGATCCATCTTTAAATTTGCTGACAATGTTCCAGAACAACTTTTTAGTTATTGTTGAATAAAAATTACAAAGAGCTCTAAGAAGAATAGTTTCATTTGGTTAAATTCATTAAATCAGATGACTGCGTAAAAGTTCCTGTGGCTAGAAACAGGTGTAAAATTGCAGGATTTTGTACAGTAAGTAATTTTTAGTTTACCGCTATTAAATGAGAACTAAAAACAAACCGAGAAAAGCTTTGCTTTAAAATCAAGCGACNTAATTTTTAGTTTACCGCTATTAAATGAGAACTAAAAACAAACCGAGAAAAGCTTTGCTTTAAAATCAAGCGACTATTAAGCACATAAAATCAAAACTTTCTGGGAAGCATTGTAGAAAAATTGAACTCATTGTCAGGGAATGTTTCCAAGAGTGTTTGTCTTGTGGACTATTCGGGATGGATACGCACAGCATATGTGTTCACTTGAGACCAGACGTCCCACTATTAATCTAGTGGCTGTGCTAAACAGTTTATCCAAGTGGACGAGCAAGAGAAAATTTACTTTTGGAGGATTTGAATTTCAATATGGTACGCCAAACAAGCATCACATGCCTTAACTGAAAAACTTGCTGTTGAAACATTTTGGTATAATTTACATTTCCAAACTCCCAATTCGGGCGATAAGAAATACTACAATTTAGTGCCATAGACATGAGTTGACGGAAGCGAAAAGTTCCTGAAAAGAAAAAACTTAATCCCTCCAATCCAGCAGAGTTTATAGAGTTTGTAAAGACACAAGATGTGAATAGAAATTTTCCCCATGTGCTTCTTGAACAGCTGAACAAAAAACAACGTCTCGTCTTTGACTTGGTAACAAGTGCCGTCCTCGGTCTTGGAGAGAAAAGCATCATTTGCCATGGTGCAGCTGGAACAGGTACTATCAGTTTACAATTCCCCTTTTCCCTTTAAATTTTACTCATTCATGCCTTTTTACTATGTCTGAAGGAAAATCATATATAAACTTTGCCTTGCATCCATTCCTCGATACACGAAAAGTTAAATTCCGAGTCTTCAGTTTCACAGGATGTGCATCATTTGCCTCTGGTATTAAACTTTTTTACTCATGAAACGAGAATTATTTTTTATTACATCTCCATAGCTTTTTAGGTGGACAGACTATTCATTCTGGGTTTTTTCTTGGTATGAACTTTAAGAGAAATCAACCTGAAGAGCATACAAAGACTTGGTATTTTGAAATGTTTACAACAAGTTAATCATTGCCAGACCCCAAACTCCAAAGTATAAAGTAAGAAATGTCCCAGACAATCGGGAAGCAGGAATTTAAATTTAAGTTGTTAGGTCGGACAGTTTGTAAGAATTGCAAGAAATCGACTAACCTTTGAAAAGCCATCAAAGACTCAGTCATATTCAACCAACATCTTCAAGTAAGTTTTTGACGGGAATTTCATTGAATCATAGACTCATGATTGGATTCTTTTAGGATAAGAAAAGCAGTCAAAGCTGTCCCTCCATTTTACTATTTGGAAACTCTTGAAGGAGACGAAATTATTGGTAATTGCTTTCAGTCTCAAATTAGACGCCAAGTATCAAGGCCACGTTACTTTTCTGTTTCAGGAAGTTTCTTGACCGAAGAATTGAATCCAGTTCCAATTCCCGCCAAATCATAATGGCTCTCAGAAAAATGACACCATTCTCAAAGTATGTGACTATGAGTAGTAACT
Source organism: Holacanthella duospinosa (assembly GCA_002738285.1). Classification (NCBI taxonomy): domain Eukaryota; kingdom Metazoa; phylum Arthropoda; class Collembola; order Poduromorpha; family Neanuridae; genus Holacanthella; species Holacanthella duospinosa. The sequence continues at coordinate 125,711 of NIPM01000091.1, read as the reverse complement.
CGTCTAGAAGTTTCTTTCCAGCAAACAAAACAAACTCTTTTTGTAATAAACTATTAGATCAAATAAAGTATGGTGAATCATTACCCCTTGAAGAACGGAACACACTAAACACCATAAAGGGTTTCCGTTTGTTCCTTTTGCAAACTATATTTGGTCACCATGGCGGGGACAATAAAATTACAGTCATCTTGAGATACAAAATGATCATCAATGTCTGGAATTTTCTTCAAAGTTCCTATGAGGAAATTCTAAACAAGTCCAATGAACTGTTTCAGCGCTATGCCCCCACATTGAGACTTTTTTTACGTGTTGACAAATTTCACAAAGTCCTGTTTGGTTTCAGCAATAAAGACGAAAAGGATAAAGTCGAGATACCCCAAGATTATGCTCTCGCCCTTGGATTTAATGTAACATTGTTCCCCAAAGGAGAGACAATGGCAGAAAACCCACCGAGCAATGACATGTTAAATGATATCGACCTTACGATGCCATTGAGCTATAATATATTCCGAGACGAACTGTCNCCGAGCAATGACATGTTAAATGATATCGACCTTACGATGCCATTGAGCTATAATATATTCCGAGACGAACTGTCTTATGCTACAGTCGAAGAGCCAGCCGAGCCAACGGTAGACTCTTTGATGAAAAATATCAACACATCACTCCAGACGTATAAAATTTCCTTTACTTATGATGGAAATGTAATATCTGCCGACGGTGTTCAAAGATCTGGTTACATGGTGAGATTTTCCACCCTCTTAGAAACAATTTTTGGGATCGTTTCTCCCTTTTGGTTCAACTACGACCACCCTTCTTCTCCCAGCGTCGCTAACATTGATCTTGATGTTCTACATGATCATCTCTTGGTTTTGTCCAATGTAATCAAACCTCAGTTTTTCAATGGGAAAAGTATCCCTTACTTGGGGATTTTTTCAACAGACAAACGTATTGTCTTTTGGAAATCTACGACAGACGTGAGTCTCTTTCACAAGTATTCCGCCAATCTTCTCTACTACCCAGTTGTTGACCTAGACACTATTCAAGACATTGAGATTCAACTTTGCAATGAAAACATGAATCAAATTCCTGAAATGAGAGACAGACATACAACAGTCTTGCTCCATTTTCGAAACAGAACGTTTTGATTTAAATGACTGTCGTCCCGCCACAAGTCTCAGTGTAGAAATTGACTTTGCTCCAGCCAGTTCTTGTATAAAATTTATTTGTAAAAGTAAGACCCATATGCTTGAAGTTTATTGTGAAGACGGTGTCTGTAAACTTAGAAAAATGGATATTTCAACACCTACTCAAATTGGTTACGGCGGTTTAACTCCCTTGGTGTTCCCTTACACAATCCCGGTGCAGAGTGTAAAAAATGCAAAAAAGGGAAAGGGTCAGAAGGTTAGAGGAGGGAAAAAGTCTGCCGCCAAATCTAATCAAAAAGGAAAAGGACAAAACAAACGTAGACACGCTTATCAGAATAGGAAACAAATCAAAATCAAAGCAGTTGCAAAATCCAGTTTCAAGAAGAAGAGTCCCGCTCATTCTTCCAAATCGGGAAAGAAAAAATCTTGTGGAAGACAGACCCAGCGCAAGTTTAGTGTCCCAAAATAAAATGGATCATTCACTCGTTTCAGGCTCAAAGCCTAGCTTCCTATCTCAATTAGACATTTTTTCAAGCCCAGTATTGGATGTGAGCCTTTTACAGTCTGATTATATAAAAATTGTTCCAGTAAACACAGTCAAGGACAACACCAGCATTACGTTCCATATATCCGACTCCATTGCTCCAAACATTTACTTTGACTTTGCCTCAAGCTACATGTACTTGAAATGCAAAGTTTTAAACAGTGACAGTTCAGCTCTAGCCCTCAGCGAAAATGTTGCAGTATGTAATCAATTTTTCTACGACTGTTTCCAAAACTGCCAAATCACAGTTCAAGGGAAGCAGATGACAGACTATAACATGATGTACTCTTATCGTGGTATCTTCTCTACATTGTTGGGAAAGGGTTTAGATGTAAAGACAAGTCTTTCTATTGCCATTGGCTACTACCCTGACTCTCTCCAAAACCAGTTTACTGAAAGTAATATACGGGATTTGTAGCTAGAAAGGCAATGACGGCTCTATCAAAGACTGTGGACTTTCTTGGAACACCGAGTGCCTCTTTGTTTGAACTATCGTCTTGGATTCCAAGTGGTATAAACATTGATATTACATTTACCAAAAGTCCCGCTGCTTTTTGTTTGGATACGTCTACCGACAAGGCATATACATTTTCCATTGAAGAAGCTTCCCTCTATTTAAAGGGTCACACAGTGAACCCTCAGATTGTGTCTAGACACCAACAGCTGTTTGCTTCTGGAGCAAAGTTTTATCTATAGCGTAAGAGACTTGGAATTGAAGCGATCAAGCATCCCCATAAGCACGTCCATTTGCCAACCGAACAAATATTCTCAGTTCGTAAGCCGTCCATGATTTTGGTGGGAATAGTGGAGTCTGCCTCATTTCTGAGAAGCTTCAAAACCAGTTGTCAGAACTTTGCAGACTTTGGCTTGACTTTGTCTATTAGTATCAAGAGTGATGAGGCGAGTCCATTTTACAAGGAAATTCTATGCAACTATAGAACAGACTTGTACTTGCAAGCATACAACTCAATCTTTGGAGCCTTGGGACAAGGACTCACTGGAAACGGGATAGATAGAAGCAACTACAAAGTAAGAGCGGTATCTTTAGTAAAAAATTTTTTCTCAATTCCAAGGGTTCCTTTATGATGGGTTTACTTTTGTCTAGGTGGGAAACTGTCTGTATCTATTTGAGATTACTCCTGTGGCAGGGTCTACGGATTTACTACCTCTACGCTCAGGAGCCATTAGGGTGAGTTGTTTATACATTAGTCTTGATAGCAAACCTTTTTTACTATAGTAGCCATATAATCTACACTCAACTTTAGTGAGACCACAACAAAGGCTCTCGAGGTGATTGTTTTGGGTACTTTTACCAACGTGTTGACAATCGACAAGAGAAGGGAGGCGGAAATTCTCAGAGATTGAAATGGACACTTTTACACTAGGGAGAGGAATGGATTGTGTAAAGAAATGTACAAACCCTTTCATCCGGACTTTTGTCGTAGCAAATGATGAGATTGTGAAAATAAACACCAAACCACCCTTTGCTTGTATACAAAATACAGGGACTTCTGGTACCCCTGGTAAGTCAATACCTTGTAAAAACTTTTCAATCATTATTTTCAATACTCGCCCTCTAGACATGATCCCAAATTCAATTTGACTAATGCATAGTTCTTTCTTTATTGCTTTTAGGCTACCATTGGATATTATGGGCTCATTTTAAACCTTCCTTTGTCGTCTTCTTTGATAGTCTGGGAGGCTCTCCGGAAGATTACAATTTCACTCAGCCGTACGGTCCCTTTACTAGAATTTACGAAAGGAGCTTTTTACCCATCCAACCAGGCAACACCCCATCATGTGGTCTCTACTGCTTGTATGTTTTCAATGGATTAGCTCATGGTAGACAGTTGAAGACAATTTTAAAAGATTTTGATTACCTATGTTTTAAGAAAAATGAGAGTATTGTCCAGGACTTTTGTACGTTATTACTTCCGTGTTTAGAGAAAAGGGAGGTATTCTGTCAAAAAAGTCTCCCAAAATGTAAATGGGACTTGCCCTTTGATGTTAAAATAAGTATGTCTAATCGTACATTTTAAGTTTCAAAGAATTTGTTAATAAAAATTATCCAAACGTTTGTTTTTGTCGTGAAAAAGAGTACATTATTAGAGGCGTCTAGACTAGAATCATTAGAGTAATGGTAAGAAGTGAAGGGGATTTCGTAATTCATTTGCATTCGAGTCGCTGACCAGTCTGGTTGTTACCATGGCGGTAAAGTTTTTGGTTTTGTTTGCCGTTGTCGGAGTCTGTCGAAGTTAGTTTAACTGAATTTATAAGTATATTACTGAACATGATCTCATTATTGTCATACACTTAGCAGGCCAGATGGATCCAGTGCTTTCTTGCAATGAATGTACTGAGCGCGGGCAAGTGTTTCTCAAGAGTTGGATCTTGCACGCGAGTCAAAATTTCTTTTGTACGGATGAAAAGTCACATATAAAGCCAGGGCTTTTGGTTAGGGATCGTGCGAGTGAATCTAAAGACTGTATACTCTTTCAAGGGGAAAAGGATGGAGTATTGTATGGATCCCTCTGGCCTGACCATCCATTGAATGGGACTGCCCTTGAGGATATAAACAATATTCTAAAGTCTCTCAACGGGAAAGAGCCATTCGTCTCATGTATTTACACACTTTTAGGTGACTTAAAGGGACTAGTACTGTTATTTCTTTTAAATTAAACGGCAATATAGTCTCTGTGTTACATTTTACTATAGGGCTTAGCATATCTACATTTTCGCTTATCTTTGGACGCCTCTTGATGAAATACATCAGAACCATTTCGTGTATTTCTCTGGAAACTCGAATCTCTCTCAAGTTGTGAGGTTACCAATGAATCCAATTTAATTACAACTTGTATTGAATATGGTACTCTACGACTACATGGTTATCTCGTGTTACGAAAATCGTCGCGGTGAAATTTTATCAGACGTAGCTGTGATTTCACACGAAGGAGAAAGAGTATTCTATCTTCCAAAATCTTCAACACATGTTCTTCCTGCGGTATTTTTCAATCAAAGTCTCATCATTTTAAAAAGCCTCCAGACTGATGTTTGGAACTGCCTTGAAACTGAAATTTCAGAAAACCCCATGTTCATTGGAAACCGTGCAGCAAGTGGAGAAGCCTGTGCAGTCTGTATGGTTGAACACTCTACTGCGAGAAACTGTGCATATAATCTAGTAGTATATTTTCGTGAGTATTGTTTAGAATTTATGGATCCCTCTCCACAATAAAAACTGTTGGAAACAAGAATAATATCATTAGTTAATAAAAACTTACTGTCGAGTGTACTATTCTAACAAACGATTGACTGTAAATTTGTTTTCAAATTATTTNTAGTTAATAAAAACTTACTGTCGAGTGTACTATTCTAACAAACGATTGACTGTAAATTTGTTTTCAAATTATTTGGACTAAATTGGAAAAATTGAAAATTGTTAAATGGATGACGTGAATAATCGAGGCGAAGTTCCCTCTTCGAGTAGGAGACGTAGGATTTCTCTGGTGAGTATATTTTAACATTTTCAACCAGTCTAACTTAAAGTGTGTAATAACAGTTGAAATATTTATTTTCAGATCAAGTGTGCTTATCAAAAGTTTGATGGGAGCTGTACGTTCAGCTGTCGCCAGTATAAGAAAATGGCTATTCACACTGAGCTGGTAAGCCATAACGCATAATTTGTATACTAACAAAGCTTAAAATATATTTTCTCATTCTCAGACTCATGACTGTGCGTATTGTGGGCATTCTTTCTTTTNTACTAACAAAGCTTAAAATATATTTTCTCATTCTCAGACTCATGACTGTGCGTATTGTGGGCATTCTTTCTTTTTGTTGGAACATCATGAGGAGCGTTGCCCACAAATAAGATTCGGGCGGGCCAAATTTGTTAGTCCAGACAACTTGGATATTAAACCTTTCCGAGAAGCCAAATTTTATCTCCGAGGATCTGTTCTAATCTACATTACCCAAATCAATGAAGACAATTGTATGGTGGCGAGTGCTTTCGAAACAGTCTACCAACCCCTAGTAAGATTATTATCAGCACTGATTGATCATTTTCATGGTATTAGAGTTAGTTTTAGAATATTAGCTGGTATGATGGAAGTCACTCACAATGTAACTCATATGAATGACTCAATCGGGTCCCCTTTTATGCCTCTAACCCACTCCAATTTTATATCAAAAGTCTTGTTGAATTCATGTAGCTATATAATTTCTTCACTAAATTTATATTTATCTAACGGTAGTAATTGGCAAATATTACGCCTAAAGAAACTGCAGGTTCACGTGGGAATATATAACCCAATCAGAGGCAGAGGATACATTTCAACTCCAGCCTTACTTTCAGAAAAAAAATCTTGATTAACATCAAAGAGTCGAAAGAATGTTTCAAATTTTCTATTCTATGCTCGCTTTATGCTGACAAAATTATAGAGACAGGACTTGTAAAGAGGAGGAAATTGGACCGTAAAGAGTATTAGAGGTCAATTATTACCAAAATTATTTTAGAGGATCCGAATGGTTATTCTGCATTTGAAGACAGATTAGACTTGAACTTTCTAAACAGCAAGGAGGGTGTCTCTCTAGTTGATATAGAGCTGTTTGAAGAAATATTTCCAGACATAAGTATAAACGTCTACACTCATGTGGGTAAGGATACTGTTGTTCTCAGGGCGACAAAAGACTCTAGACGGCGGCATGTCAATTTGCTTTTGTTAAGAGACGAGAGTAACAGGGAAGCTAGCCATTACGTATGCATAATAGATTTCTCGTCATTTATAGGAAAGATGGGATCGAAAAGACATAATTATTGCTTCAAGTGCCTAAAGCAATTTGAATTTCGATCCTCTAGCTCGTCAAACCATAGATGTGGAGATGATTCTATCCAGATGATAGCCCATAAGAAAATCAATGTCAAGTTTTCCGGATTTGACGCCCTCCTCTATTCTCCCTTCATGCTCTACTACAAGTTTTTTTTTCTGAAGATAAAGTCAGACACAACAGTAGGGTTAAACTCAATATCAACTATTAAGAAGCAACCAATTGCATATGTTTTGTTATGTCTGACAAATGATAGAAAAGTTCAAAAATACAAGTATCAAGGACCCGACTGTATTGACCATTTTCTTTCGGTTTCCATAAAATTGGTAGATAGCTTGTTGGGAAAAATAAAATCTACGAACAACCATATACAGCCAGATGACGAGACACTCCGTAGGCATGAACAGACGACCAACTGTGACGTGTGTGCTGAAACATTTACAACCGAAAACTGGAAAACATACAACCACGATCATTATAGTGGCCTTCCCCATCCGCGTACTTCTTGCTGCAATAGATGTAATTTACAAATTAAGCCGACAAACTACTTGCCTGCTCTGTCAATGACAACTGAATATGAATTTAAATTCATGCTAAGCAACATGAAATATCAATTTGATAACATAATGCCAATTTTCAAAGCGTCTCAAGGCATAATGGGACTCCAATTAAGAAAGTCAATACAAAAAGCGTCGTATGACTTTAGCTATGGAATCAGGCTGCTTGATTTGAAAACCTTTAGACCAGACGGTGTTACGATGAATCTAGCCAAGGAATTGGACGATCCTGGCATCCGTCTATCGACATTCAAAGAAATATTTGGAGAAGGGGCTGACATCAACAGTTGTACTTCCAGATGACCCTATTTTTCCTACATTTTCTTCATTGTCAGAGTTTGAATTACTCAAGGATGAGGCATGCATACCCTCAACATATTCTGAAGTAGGTGAAGTCTCGGAGTCTACTCACCCTAGACATAGGTGTCTATCTGAGACAATCGAAGAAGCATGTCTTGCGGAAGCCTCTCTCACTGCACATGTATTCAAGTACCTAAGACTGTGTTATTTTATGGAATATTCGTTAGATCTTGGGTCGTTTTGGAGCATATCCTCGTTTTCAAAACAGGCAGCTATGTTATGGGAGAAAGGACTTGAATTGGAAGTTGTTACCGACAAGAGGATTGTGGAGATAATCTCGAAAGGAATATTTGGAGGCCTTTCGCAGACCACAAAGTTGAAGAGTATTTCAAATTCAGAGGGAAATTCAAACTATGACTCATCCAAGCCTAACAAAGAGTTATTTTACGCAGACATATCGATGAGTTACACAAAATCTTTGTTAGGGAGGCTACCACATAGAGACATATGCATGATGAGCCAAGAAGAGCTGGATTTATTTAATTTTTCTAATCCTGACTTTGGATCAGAGTGGGGTTATGTTTTTGTTGTTGATTTGGTAATTGAAGATCCCGCCTTAAGGGAAAAGATATCAGACTTTCCCTACCCTTATGAGAGGAGACGCATGAGATTTACAGAGCTTTCGGAACACCAGAAAGGACTTTTCCAGGGAAAACGGAAATTTGTTGAATCTGAACGGCTCATTTTGTCATTGTATGAAAAGAAAGAGCAGGTATATTACTGGACTTTTCTATACTGGACGATGACGCATGGTGTTAGGCTAGTCAAGTGTCATGCTGGGATCAAGTTTAGAGAAGTAGAAATTTTTAAATCGTTTGCTTCTTATAACGCGAGAGCCAGGTATAAGACCACAACAGAATTGGACAAACAAATTAGAAAGTCGTTGAACAACAATCTTGTAGGGAACTTCTATGCGACCCTTCATCCTACCCAGAGTCAAAATTTATTCATAGTTCTGTGGAAGCGAGCGAAGCTTTGGGTAAGGAAAACTTTGTAGATTTTGATATTCTAAATGAAAAGTGTACTCTTTTTCATTTAAAAAAGAAATCTGTTATTGACTATAACGTCAGGCTAATTGGGTTAGTGCTATTTTCGAATGCAAAGGAAAATCTATATAGAATGGTGTATGATGGACTAAAGGTCAAATTTCCTGGATTCTCACATCTATATACACAAACAGATTCTATCGCAGAAGAAATATTGTGTACACGCTCAGAGTACATTTCAAAATTAAAGACCCTTTCTCTTTTTGACTTTAGTAACCTTGAACCCGAGCATCCCCTATTCAATGATTCTAATCGTGGAGTGCCTGGTCTCCTTAAGCTTAACGCTGATCATATCTTAGAGTTTTGTTCTGTTGGAAATAACCAGTATAGTATTAATGTAGACCCTACTTATGAAAATAAGGAAATTATAAAAGCGGGTGGCATTCCAAAGGAGTATAGTTTAAAGAATCTTAGACACATAGATTTTAAAAGGACTGTTGAGGAAGGGTTAGTTTCTAATAAGATAAGCATCCATACTAGACGGTTTTTAAATAATGAAATCTTATGTATAGAATCCTTTAGGTTAAGTTTAGGATGTGTAAGTGTAAGTAGATTCTTTGTTTCTGAGAACCTTCCTTACCCTTTTGAGGATAGTAGGATCAATGAATACTTGAAAAGGTCCAAAGAGACTTCCTGAAGATGTAATATACATAATATTTTGAAATAAAAATCATTTAAAACTAAAAAAAATTGCCTTTGTACATTCAGTCTCAATCTTATTCTCGAAACGTAAAAGTAGTGAAAATGGGTTACACTGTGGAAACGGAACCAATTTCTCCTCTCCCCCACCATTCAAGTGACAAGGAGGAGGGTAACAAACTTCACTTTGTCAAATATTCAGAAATAACTGTCCCTTGTGTGTATACTAATGAAGACAAACTGGAGATGGAGTCAACTAGGAACCCAGTGCTATCGTCCACAATACTCGATTGTGACAAAACTTTTCCCAATTTCCCTGGTTGTTCTCAAATGTGCAAGGAACTGGAGAGAATCATTCCCACAATAGACGGTGAAAATCACCTGGACGGATGTGAGTTACTAGGAATATACGGAGATGACTCGTTGTTCCACTTGCTTCAGGAGGTGGCATATTGCTGTGATGTCATAATCGACGAACAACCTTCCCAAAAAATTTTCCCAGTTGACTGGTGACTTCCAAAAGTTAACCTAAACTGGCCAGCTCCACAGCACAAAAGCAAAATTCAACGAATGGATATTGTGAACGGAAGGTATCGTAAACCAATGTCCAACTGTATAGAGTTTGTGACTGATGGACACAAGTGTAGTGGTGACCATGAAATAAATAAAATGGTTCACAAATCAGGAGAGTGGGACAAGAGAGTGCCAGAGGAATTTTACCTCCATTGTCGCCATGCATACATGGATACATTTGAATTTTCAAACAGCTCCAAGAACATTCAGCACCTATATCACTTGTGGTGGTGTAAAGTGTAGCTGTGAACAGGTTGACAGTGAGTGTTGCAGAGAGGTTGAACATCAGCTGTCTAAATTTATCGATCTATCCAAATGCCCAGTTCTCCAATACTTGGATGGTAAAAGGCCACTCATATTCCTCTACGAATTTCCTCCACTAAGAAAATTTTGAGCTCATCGCCGCCAGCCTTGTCTCGGAAGACATGTCGTGGAAACGAGAAATTATTCATAAACTGGGAAATAGTATAAAATCCACAATGTGATCGAAGAAAAACAGAAGCATAGAAACAAAGGACGACGACAACATCCAAAGCCTCAAATGTAAATAAACTTTTATCAAAAACAGATTCTAGTTTGTAAGTTTTCTTAAAACAGCAATTAAAATTTTTGTTTCAAAATTAAGTCTAGACCATTTGGTTCATTTATTACAGAGACGCCATTAGACATTCGCAAACAGTTGCGTGGGAAGAAGAAGAAGAAGAAGAAGAAGAAGAAGATTGGGATTCAAGTCCTCCTCCTCCCAAACGGCCAGCAGAAAACGACGTGGATTGAGAAAAGCTCATAAAGCAAACAAAAGAAACTCCTTATAGAATGAAGAAGGATGTTATACTTCTTGAAACTCTGGCTGGAAACTTGGAATGGGATTTTGAAGTCCAACACACGCTAACTGTGGAAGAATCAAAATCATGTCATGTCTGGGGGGATGAAGATTGGATTCGTGTGAATACAGAAAAGGTAGACTTATGTAGGGGATCCAAGCGACCCCAAAGTAAAATTAAAGGTCCAAAACCCATAAATACAATTATACAAAATACATATGATAATATTTTAAAAGCCCTTAAACAATATATGAAACTAGATCCCAAAGATCCCCTTAGGACAACGCAGTGGTACCCATACGAATTGCCAAAGATTTTCCAATCTGTGGAAATTACCTATTCGGGCAATCAATACAAGGTCTCCCATAAAACCCCAGAAGAAAAAGGAATAAATATAACATTTGCTTATAATTCCTCAACTGATAGGTTGTACATTGTACATGGAGATAGACCTTCAAGGGGGAGTGTATGTTACGAATAAAAAGTTGTATTTAAAAATGTAAATAAATAACAGTAATAAAATGGCCACATTTGTCTCATTCACTCTTTAGTTGACTCATTTAATTTCAACCGGCATTGTAAAATCTGGATGTTTTGTTTTTTAGATGGAGAATCAAATTTCTAAATTCTAAATCAAGAATCTAAATATCTAAATATATAGACCAATGTATCATTGGCCTTAAAAGTTTTAGTGACGACCAGAGTCATCTGGTGAAAGTATCAGGAAAACTCTTCCTGTAGAAATGTAAGAGGTATGCATTAGAGAGCAGGAGAAGAAAAGCGTCACTCCATCTCAAAGTAAGATAATAATAATAATAATAATGAGAAACAAAAAAGAAATTTAAAGCTCGCATGACCTTGAAATCAAACACCATTGAGTTTTAATTTAGTAAAATTCAAACCTACATCCTGATTTTAAGCGCCAAGAGAAAAGAGATAAACATAATATAAATTGCAAAAATATTTATTTAGATTTGAGTTTCAGTCAGTGAGACAGTGCGGATTGGAATCGCTTCCTCAAGTTCAGCTTCCCGCCCTCCAGCTTGAGTAGTCGCTCTGTGTGAACAAACAAAACGCAGCAAAAATACTGCCCCGATAATCAGTAGAATCAATGCTGTAATAAAAGTAAGCCGCAAGATGTCACTATCGGTAAAGCTAATTACAGCCTTTGATCAAACTTACCCAAAACAATAAATGCCCACATCCAATCTCCACCTCCTTCAATGGTGTCTGGTGTTACAGTTGGAATTGGTGGGTATTGACAATCCTGTGTATTTGGAGAGTCAATTTCTACTGAGGCTCCATGAACTGTTCCAGTCATAGCACAAATCTTGAAGTCCTCACTGTCAGTGTAAAATTTGTAAAATGAGCACCCAGATTCGACACAAGTGACACAATTCCATTCGGGTTGGCAATCTAAATTAAATATTATACGAAATGTAAAAAAAAATCAATTTTAAATCAAGAAAATATAATATTTAGAACTTACACATTTTGCAGTTGAAATTGATTGAATCTTCAAACGAAACTTCTTCTTCGTCGAGGAACAAAAAAGCGAATGACATTTTTTGTCAAAATACAATTTTAAAATTATCATAAACATGACGCAATCCATTGGTGTAACGATCGCTGCTCAAACAAAAAAAAATCGTAAATAATAAAGCAACAGATCATAAATGTCAGTGAAAATAAAACATAATCATAAGCAGAATGTGAAGAATAAGAAATAACAAGTAGTTTAGCCATTGTAGAGCAATTACAACAATGACGATCATCACGTATAATCTATTAGAGTTAAAATCTCAAGTAGCGAAACCAAAAAGATCAAATACACATTAAAACTCTTTTTTTGTACCATTTAAAAAAAACTCACCCTTCTCCTCTGAGAATCTCAATCTCACACTCCAAAACCAAAATTATTATTATCAAAAAAAAAACAAGATGATTATTATCATCCTCTTCCCCAAACTCAACTCTCATCACTCAATAAAAAAAAACTTCACTTTCCCTCCTATTTGGGAAAATAATAATAATAAGAAAAAAATAATTATATTTTAATCAACCATCTTTAATGGCATCCATACTTGTAGAAAATGGCGTCGAGTTTACATTCTCGACGCCATATTTCCTTCCCAGACACAACTCCCACTTTCATTTACATATGAACTGCCATGCCCTATCTACATGGGATGATAGAATTACATGGCATATCAGCCATTTTAGATTATTTTTTTAGTGGACATCCTTCACTAACTTAGATGTTTTGTTTTGTTCTTATGTATACATATCCTGGAGTCCAAAGGTAAGTACATTATGAAGGAAGTGAAATTGATGTGAGTTATAATGAAATGAGATAAGGGGTTACCAACCCCCTAATTTTTTATTATAATAATCGTTTTCATTTAAGACTTTCTCCATATGTAATTATTTCTGGAGTGTAGAGCATACAGTGCGACTACGAATGTCAACTGCTATGGGAAGAGACTTTTGGCCCCATGCCTTATGCTGGGGAAAGCAGTGCCTTGATAATTCATTATCAAATTGAATTTTGAATGGAATTTTATTCTGGGAAAGTATTAACAGTTTTAGAAAGACCATCGAAAAGCAGTGGAACAAAGAAAAAAAATTAAGGCTATACGATCACCAGAAAAAAAGTTATGATTTTTTTTAAATTGAAATTCTTGATTGTTATTTAAAAAAGATTTACTAAGACATGGGCATTTCAAAAGAACATCACAAAATTTCAATTTAAAAAAACCATAACTTTTGATACATTGATAGAAACTTGATTTTTCCAACTTTGTAGCCTACTTTTCAATGGTTTTTCTGAAACTGTATACTGTTTCCCCAGAAAACAATTAAAACTAACAACTTTTTGTGCAAAAAAAAATTACCTGCTTTGTCCAGCAAACCAAGTCTATAGTATAGGGTGGCCCGACGACACATTTTCTTATTGTGTCGTTCGGGTTAAGCAGTGTGCTATTGTGAGTTGTGGAAATGTATGAAATGTATGAGGGAGTGGGTTCCTTGACCTCAAGTTTAAAGCATGCGCATACAGGTAGAGAAATTTAAGTAATGTGAATTACCAGTTAATCATTAATTAATCATGATAATTAATTCTAACTAAGTTTAATTTTGTTAATACTTCACGTAAAAATACCTAAACTATCGATTTCATTAATAATATTTTGTCCCAAAAGCGTTTTAGGAGTTTAGGAGTTTAGTTTAAGAGTTGTTTTTGGGTTTTTAGGCCAATTCAAAGTGAATAGCTACATTGTCATTTGGCATTCCTGAGATTATATGTCGGACCAAAAGGGAGCACAATGCATCGATATGGTGGTTACTCGACGTCCGCACTTACCAAGGTTCTTGAATAAGAGTCGGATTGTAAGAGTGTATGCCAGCGGGTGTTGGTGTAAGAGTTCACTTTGTGTCTGTCACATAGACGAAAATGAGAAAAGATCATTCACCTTTGTGGCTTACTCACGAGGTATCCGTAGGGTTATGGACCTATTATGGACTTTTATGGATAATTACTTTTTATGCACATGCGAAATAGATTTTTCGTTAACTCTGATTATACAAGGCTATACTCAACTCCTCTCTTCTTCCTTCATAGTTCGTCTTGATTTTTCAGTGTTCATTTTATATATATAGGAAACTGAAATTAAAAGTGTAAATTGTTTTGTCTATGGCTAGTAATTTGTGATTGGTCTATTTATTTAATTTAGTGAAGACTTGATTTGAGTTCGGCTTTATTGAGCGAAGAGAAACGCTCCTTAAAGAAACTGTGAAAGCTCTAGAGATTCGTAAGTAAGGTGCCGAAGAAAGTATCATACCAAGTTATGAAAATTAGCTATTAAGTATTGAAAAGAAGGTGGAAAACCTCACAAAAGAGGAAAAATCCTTACACTATATGATCACCGAACTTAGATCGGTGCCATTTCTTGAGCTAAACTAACAATCTAGCATTGATACAAGAGCCGTTTCTGTTGTTTTTTCAGTCCTTAAACACTTCGACCAGGCATGGAGCCAGACTGACTGTATTTTCGTGATTAGTAGTCTGGACCCATGCCATGATATACAAAGATGCCGATCTGGTTTCTCCAGCAGACTAAGATAAATGTTAATAGATCCCCATGAAGCATTTAATTTTTCCAAAAATCGATTAAATATAATTTTTAGGTCAGCAGAAATACTTGCCTAAATATTACATCGAACTATCGTTTTTCTCGTGACATTCTACTAATCACAACAAAGGAACACTGAAATGATTGTCCTGATAACATTCATTTTCATCTGTCATATATGAATCTTTATCATGATCCAGATGAATGACTTCATGGTAGAAGTAATGAAAATACATTTAACTAAAATACACCGAAAAGAAACAAAAAACTAATAAATTTCCCTGTTTACAAAAAGGTAAAAATGAAGCGGTGCCATTATGAATTCAATTTATTTTATTGTCTTCCGCGTCATTGACTATTGCGCAATGGTGTTACATGCTGACTCTTCTCGTTAAAGAAAGGGTACCCTAGGAGGCTCTCTACAAGATGTCCGACTTTCAAGAAAAACCCGGTACAGTATTGTTATGCCTATTCCTTCCCGAGCTCGGTAACTCGGGAAGAAAATACCCAACAAATAAACCCCATGGAGACCGACGGTGTCTCCATGTGCGTGACTGGGTCAGAAGGACATCGAGCCCGCATTGCAGATTGGTTTTAACCAATCTGCGATGTGGGCAATGTCCTTAGGGCCCAGGAAAAACAGTGAAAAATAAAACTAATATTGAGAGTATTCTCTCCCTGGCTCGGTTACCAGGGAGAAAGGCACTAAACAAAACACCACGCGGAGATCAATTATATCTCTACATGCGTATCTGGGTCGGGAGGATGGCAGCTTCGCATTGCGGGTTGGTTTTAACCAATCCGCAATGGGAGCGTCGTTCTTCTGGCCCGGAGGAACCCCTTTAGCAAAAGCTATAAGAGGAACTCAAAATTTAAAAAAAGGGACTCAGTCCAAAAAAGGTCAGCATCCTCTCTCTCTTCTCCACTCTGGTATCAACTTTTGAATAAATCCGAACTCATTCTCGAAGTTTTTACGCGGTTCTATTTATTACTGACAACCCTAGTGACCTCTGGGTGTGTCATCAGTTTCGCTTTATTGTGTACTCTGTATCCACCGAGCACCACGACACCACAATTTAATATTACAACACTGGTAGCAGAAAAACGTTCGACCAGGGATTAAAGTGGAAAACATAACTTGTTGGGATCCATATAATGTAAGCAAAAATTTTAGTTATTTATCTTCAACACTCTTAAACAAGTGTTTAATATTTAAAAAGCAGAAAAAAATATATAAATAAATAAATTAAAAACCCCTACAAAATTTTTTATTCATAAAAACTCATTTTTTTTTGCAGTATCGAAATTTAATAAAATTTTAGCTTGCGGTAAAAATAAACCCAAAACTACTCATTTTAAATCCAAATATGAAAACTATATCTAAAGTATAATCAGAGAGACAGACCAACAACTGCCACGACCCTCTTCGACTCATTCCTCATGATTAAAAAACATTGTTTGGGTTTAATTCCAGTTTAGACATTTTATCGAGCTTTTAGTTTTATTTCAGTTGTACCATTTGAAAATTTTAGCTCCAATATCTAAACAACGCTCTATATATTAAAAAAATAAATAAAAATAACAAATTAATTGTTGAAATAAACATTTACTGTCAACTTGCGTAATTTTGCTATTTTGTTAATAGTAAAACATGACGAGTATCGCGGACAGTAGTACAAATTAACAATAAATTGTTGTTTTTACCAACTAATAGAAAATTAAATGAAAATAACTTTAAATTCCGAGTTGTAATTAACAAAATCGGAGTTTAAATAGTGAATTCATTGAATTTGTTATTACCAAATGAAAGACAAAATCATGAAAATTACAAAAAAAATAATGATAATAATAATACACTAAAGTTTTATATTAATGACTTCGTAGGAACCGGCAGAATTCGTTGAGTATAGCCGGAATTCATTCAATATATCGGTATGGTGAAAGGAACCTGCATTTCAATAATTCTCCATTATATCCAAATAGTTTACTGTCAATTCAGTTATGATCAATGTAGAGAAGTACTGGGTGATCTAAATTTACTTCAGATTGAATACAGTTTTATTTGAATAATAAATCCTTATTTTTAGTAGAGTCGACCCTTCAATCATTTTCTCCTAAACTCTCGCAAAACTAATTGCTGGGTGAAGAATTATTTAATTTCTGACCATAAATTTACCTTGTTACAGTTAGATATGAGTAAAAAAAAATCAAACATAAACTAATCAAACTGAGAAAGTACAATAACATTATAATAGAAAAACTAAATGATATCACGAAAGTCTGTACATTTGTTGATTTCGAAAATATAATGGATGTAAATTGTTTTTTTAACTTATAAGTAAAAAAGATGATTTTAATCTTTGATAAAGTTGCTCCTGAAAAAACCATTAAAATCATACATTCAAATTTCAATTTAAAAAAAAGTGACCAATTAAAAAAATCGAATCAGAAATAAAAAGAACATATAAATTATGGAAAAGAAGTAATTCTTCAGAACACATTGATAGAAATAAGTTATTAAAAAAACAAGTTAAAAATTTGTTAAAATCAGAGGCTCAACAAAAATTTAATGAAGGAGTTAAAAAACATGGACTTTGGGAAACATTTCATAAAATGTTCAATATTAACTTTAAAAAAACTGGTTCAGTGGACTTTGATAATATAGATTTGAATAATTTAAATAACCACTATGTTAAAACTTCCTTCCCTGAAGAAATTAAATCATTCGATACTTTATCATCGAAATTGGCAGTTCATTCTCTTAATGATTCAAAATTCTTTGTCAAATCAGTGACTGCTAGAAATGTTGGGAGCTTAGAATCAGATTAAAAATAGACAATCTGGTTGTGTTGACATATCTGGCTTGAGTAAAAAAATGTTTGCAATCTTGTTAAATTATCCTAGTTTTAATCAATTAATTTTAAAATTTTGTAATTTATCATTTCAAACAGGTATAATACGTATCAAACATTTTGAAAGTAACTCGAATAGTACCTGTTCCAAAAATATTAAATTCTACTTTGTATTCACACTATCGACCAATAGGAATTTCTCCATTTGTAATGACTCTTCTTGAAAAAATTTATCTTATGAAAATTTCAAACTATTTGTTGGATAATTCTATTTTGAGTATAAACCAATTTGGTAATAGAAAAGGTCATTCTACTGAACATGCAATGATAAGTGTAGTGGATAGGTTAAAAAAAATCTTGGAAAAAAAATTTGTTAGTATTATCAGCCTAGATTTAAAAAATGCATTCCCATCAGTGCATAGAGAAAAAATGTTAACTAAAATATCTTCAAGATTTAATATATTTGATTTTTGGATACGTGATTATTTTAATGAGAGAAAACAATTTGTGGATATTAATTAGCAAATACCAAATACGATTAATATGCCAACAGGATTAATTCAAGGAAGTGTGTTAGGTCCTTTATTTTTTATCCTTTATATTAATGACCTTCCTGAAGTTTTAAAACATTGTGAAGTTGAGATGTTTGTAGACGATGCAAATTTGATTTTTTATAGTGATGAAACTTCTTCTTCTGAATTAGGAACTGTAATTAGTGAAGACTTGACTAATGTATCTGACTGGATAAGTACTAATTATTTAGAATTAAATATTGCAAAAACTCAGTTAATATTAATTGGGTCGCAGATAACTTTGAATGATATGAGTTCATTTAAGGTTAGTTTTGGAGAAACTATTATTACACCACAAAAGCATATAAAGTGTTTAGGACTACTCATTGATGTAAATTTAACTTGGGAAAATCATATCAATTTGATGGCAAAAATTTGTTATTATAGACTTAATAGCTTATTTAAAATACGTGAGATTTTAAGTTTTAAACAACGATTTGTTTTAGTGAATTCTTTTGTTTTTTCTGTGATAAGGTATATGGCTAGTATTTGGGGAATGGCAAAAAAAAAATACTTGAACAAAGTTGAAAAGTTAATTTGAACATCTGCAAGATTTGTAACTGATACAAAACTATCAGAGTATTGCACCAATAATTACAAATGAACTAAAATGGTTTATGCCAAAGGAACTAAGTGAGTACTACACACTAGTTATTCTGTTTAAGTTAGTTAAACTTAATAATGTGCAATTTTTTAATGATTATTTTATCAAAGTACCAGAAATGCATAATCATAAAACAAGAGCGTGTCAAAACTTAATTATGAATTATACTTCTAAACTAAATCACTATGGTTTCTCAACCTTTCATTTTTATGCTATTCAGTTATGGAATCAATTACCTCAACAAATTAAAGACAAGAAAACTGTAGATCCCTTTAAATGTGTTTTGAAATTACATTTTTTAAATCAACAAAAATTAAGATTAAATTGTTAATTAAAATTATGTCATAGTGTGTGTTAGGTAATTAAGTTGTTCTTAAGTTGTTAGGTGTTAATTGTTAATTGTTAATTGGTAAGTAGTTTTATAAAGTCATTGTAAGACCCTGTAAGGGGGATTCGACCTTTTTTAAAAAATAAAAAAAAAATAAAAAATACATTTCAATAATTCTCCATTATATCCAAATAGTTTACTGTCAATTCAGTTATGATCAATGTAGAGAAGTATTGGGTGATCTAAATTTACTTAAAGTTGAATACAGTTTTATTTGAATAATAAATCCTTATTTTTAATAGAGTCGACCCTTCAATCATTTTCTCCTAAACTCTCGCAAAACGAATTTGGGTAAAAATTTTGGCTCAATCTGGTAAAGTATATTGGTCCCTCTAACTGTTCTAGTTCTTAGCTTTGAAGCTTGTTTCCCAGGGTCCATAGGCTAGTTGCGCGGTCATGTAGGAAGAAGTGACTAATAAGTGTTCAATTGGACATGGTGGATCACAACTGTCCACCAACAAAAGGGCTTTTAGGTTTTGAGTCCTGTAATGTTATTTTCTACTAAACACGAAAATTTGAAGAAAAAAAATTAAAGAATTCATCCAACCTTTCTTATTTCTCTTTGGAACATTAACGTGCACAAACCATTAATTCCTTTAAAGCATCGTGCGTTTAGAAATATTGCTACGATATTTGGGTTCCACTGTCTGGATCTAATCACTTTTACATAAAATAATAAAGTAAAACGTTCCATGAACTCCTCCCCACCAGATCGAGTTCTTCTAAGCAGCAACGAAAATGTTTCCTGGCTGGATTTGACTCCTAAACAGCAATGTGTTAATTAAAACTCACTTTGAAGGTCCATCATAGTCGAGAGCATAGATGGCCATACAATAATAATGAACAATTTATTCGAAATTCGGACATACTTCATGCGTGTTCACTATAACCGGATAAATTGACTTTCGGCATCGGCAGGTTTGGTTCACTAAGACCGGAAGTGAGGTATAACCGATTTCATTATAGCCGGAATACTTAACACACAATATCCAATTTCCCTGGCAGGGACAGTGTGGTTTGCTATAGCCGGAGTTCTGCTATACCCGGTGTCACAATAGCCAAACTTTACTGCAATAAAAATAACAAATTTTTGAAGAAAATAAATCAAAGTGTCTAATTTTCTCCCTCTTATTGAAACGCAGGATACATTTGGAAAAAAAAACACATCAAACTCACAAATCCGAACCAAGTTCTCTTCTTCTTTCCCAATATCTCCGTTTCATAGCTATACTTTCATTTTCCTCCTCTACCACACGCACAGACTATTAAAATTTTAACTACAAAATTTTTTTTCCCTCTTTCAACTCTCCACTTACTTTCGTATTTTTAACTTCTTTTCTTTTTTTACTTTCTTTTCCTTCTACTTTTGGTTACCACATGTTAAATAAAAAAAAAAAAAAAATTCAAATAAAACTTCCCCTCTTTCTAATTTTCATTTACATCCTTAGTACAGTGCACGACGTATATAAGAGCTTCCTATATAAGAATATTCCGGTTATAAGAGCAGAGTTTTGCGAGGTTGGTTTGTTCTAATGCATTTAGCATGGGACATTAACACGTTATAAGGACAACGTATATAAGATCAAAACGCTTATAAGAACTACCTTTTCATGGGCAAACTTTGAAGCGGAAGTGGGACATAAGACCAAAAGTCACATATTAAACAAAAAAAAATCTTTTTACATTTCCAATTTCTAAAAGTATCACTTCAAATCATTTCAGTTGAAATGTCGTTCTTGAAAATCTTTACAAAACCTTAAATAAGAATTAAAACAATTGCAAATTTTGACGAAATTGTCGACGATAAGAACAACCGTTAACCTTATTTATAATCTATACTATAGTATAGATTTTCCATTTATAAATTTTGAAAAAAAAATTTTTTTTTGCCATATACCTTTCACAAGAACAGCATTTCCAGACCACGGAGGCAGCTCTTATAACCGTCGTGAACTGTACAACATTTCAACTATCTTTCCTTTATAATTTTATCATACCACATGCTAAGTTTTCAAACTTCAATATAAGTTTTTTTTTTCTGTTTCTCCTCTCTATTTACTTTAATATTCACTAAAAATTAAAAATACTACAGTCAATTTTATTTTAAACTTCATTTTTTTTCTCTCTACAAAACGCAGTGAATCACTTCTTCTGAATAACCTTTTAAACATTGAAATACGACAAAACTAAACCAATTGACATAATTTTAGTCATTTTTTTTTGTGTTTTCACAGCAACTTACTATTATAAAGTAAAAGTAAATTAAAACTATCTCGGCTAGGACGAACAACGTTCCCCAAGTTGTGTGTTCGGTTTTAAAATAAGCCGAACCTCGGCTACCACGAACCAATTTCAGCATCTTGAAATTAAAATTATCCGACTTTTACTGCACAATAAATCCAAACCCCAAATCTGGATTCAAAAAGGTCAATTAAATTTTAGCTTTTGAAAGCAATTAAAATTTTGTTTGCAGTTAATAGTTAGAACCTTGAGTCTAGGAGTTGACTCCTTTGACTTTTCATTAATGACTCTTTTCCAACAGGCAAATAACATGTAGGCTTTTCTTATTCAATTTCAGATCATTCTAAACGATCTTCTAAATTTTCTATTACGTAACTCTGGAGTTAGACTCCCTTACTCAGTCAACTTCCAAAGTTCCGAGTCAGTCATGCCTCCCAGATTCAGTGATTGAATCTGGATACGAGTCATGAAATACTAGGAATTCTAAGTAATTAATTGGATTATTTATGATATGCCCAGCTATGATGAATGCATTTCAATGTCGCAAGCTTTGTAAAATATTAACAATGTACTAAACGGAAGAAAAATACCATATTCGTAACTTAACAGCCTGTAAGTATTAAAACTTCAACGTAATTTTTTACCAATATGATTGTTTAAAAATATTAAAACTTTTGGATCAAAAATCGTTAAGTAGGGAAAAAGTTTTTTTGATTCAGTAAATATAACTCTATGTTAATATTGGGTTAAGACAGTTACGTTTTTCCCCACTAGCCCACCAATGCATTGTCATTCGTCCAACTAACAACAAACGTGAGTTAGTCTTAAGTTCACATATCTATTGACATTGGTCAAGTAAAAAAATAAATAAATAATAATAATAATAATAATAATTAAGTATCTCCCGTATCCTCTTCAATAATTCACAGCATTGGTATTGTCTTAGAGTATGACAAATTTAATTTTGTCTCTATAAACCAATATTGATATTGGTTTGGTGTAAGTGCAACTACGACAATTCTGTTTCTTAGTTGGCCAATATTTTTTGGTCTAGTGAATGGCAAATAATAATTTTAGTCTTCCTCATCAACGAATGTATAAACATTGGTTCTGAGAATTTAATTTTGGTTTTATTTTAAATTCTACCTTTCAAATTTTTACAGTTAAAGTACAAAATCACAAATTTTTTATACAACTACATCCGACTACTCCGACTACATTTTCCTGAACACAGATTCCGCCATAGCCACATCCAATTCATTTTAATTCAACATAATATGAATTACAGGTTCTATTCAAAACGAAACGATACATAATAAATATACATTTTACTTTAAACAATTTTTGAATATTCTACATGATAATACCTTTTTTAGTCAGCAACACTAAAAAATGTGCCTCGAGGTTCATCCTGTCATATTTATCTAAAATATGGGGATGATTAATGAGAGTAGTCGATAATACATCACAATAGATTTTTAAATTCTCCACATCGTCGTTCCGATCTAAAATTAATTCTACCATTGATTCAGGTAAATTTTTTAGCAGACACACTTCATTTAACCAATGGTGAAGACAAATCTTCCCTTCCATTTCTTCACTAAAAATTAAACCCTCTACAATAACCCAGCACATATTGTCTATGTACTGATATTCTTCTAGTAATTCTCGCACAGCTTCCCTAATATAGAAGTCATTCCAGGTCCTCGGTTGTGTGCCCCGATCCTTTAGTTTAGCAATAGTGAACTCTTCTTTTAACGCAATTTTTATTTGTGGTACTCCTAATAAATAAATTATATATATAATTAATATATTCTTTCTATAAAGAACTATATGATCTTACGTCCTGTCAGCAACTCCTAGCGATTCTAACCATGCTTCCAGAGTTAAATTAGGTGACGGTAGGTTGGCCATTTTCCTTAATTTCTCACTCGTACTGTTTCAAATCCACAAGATATTCACACTTGGCTCTTCTTAATGCCAGTTATAAAATCGTACTAACTATCACACTTTTTTGTACGCATATTTATTAGTGCGTGCTTCCCAACTATTTACAGCCTTCACTTAATCTCTAGGGGTAACCTTTTCACCAACATACATCATGGATTTTCATCAGGACTTAGAAAGTTTTCTTGAACAGTGTATAGTGTAACCTGTACTCTGTACTCTTTGCTTCACTACACATCTCTCTATTGAGTGTCAGTGATTCAATTAATCTACATTACACTCAGTTTCAACATCTCATATGAGATACTACTTACATTATGCAGACGACCATACCTATCTAAGGTATAAGTGATTTCATTATCATCATTCCCTTTTATAGTTCAGTGCTATAATACCAACACAGGTAAAACTACCTCAAAAGTGAAATACGCAGATTTATTATCTCATGCCTCTCGCATGAGTTTACTCTCGTATATTAGTGAAAGTTAGTGTGATACCTTACCTCATACTATCATTACTCCCCGAAGTGAAAAACACAGAGTAATCAACTCATTGCCTCTCGCATGAATTTACTCTTGTATATGTGTGANTACTCCCCGAAGTGAAAAACACAGAGTAATCAACTCATTGCCTCTCGCATGAATTTACTCTTGTATATGTGTGACAGTTATAAGTGATTCCTCAACTCACAAATATTATATCTTATAGTGTAATACAGAGTAATCAACTCATTGCCTCTCGCATGAATTTACTCTTGTATATGTGTGAAAGTTATAAGTGATTCCTCAACTCACCAATATTATATCGTATAGTGTAATACAGAGTAATCAACTCATTGCCTCTCACATGAATTTACTCTTGTATATTAGTGAAAGTTATAAGTGATTCCTCAACTCACAAATATTATATCTTATAGTGTAATACAGAGTAATCAACTCATTGCCTCTCGCATGAATTTACTCTTGTATATGTGTGAAAGTTATAAGTGATTCCTCAACTCACAAATATTATATCTTATAGTGTAATACAGAGTAATCAACTCATTGCCTCTCGCATGAATTTACTCTTGTATATGTGTGAAAGTTATAAGTGATTTCTCAACTCACAAATATTATATCTTATAGTGTAATACAGAGTAATCAACTCATTTCCTCTCGCATGAATTTATTCTTGTATATGTGTGACAGTTATAAGTGATTCGTCACCTCATCATTATTCTACTTCAAAGTGAAATACAGAGTAATCAACTCATTGCCTCTCGCATGAATTTACTCTAATATATTAGTAAATGTTAAAGTGATCCCTCAAACCGCACCATTATTATACCTCTAAGTGAAATACGCAGAAAAATAATCTCATTGCCTCTCGCATGAGCCTACTCTTGTATATTTGTGAGTATTATTGTGCCCATGTGTTTAATATATTCTACAATATAATACCAGAGTAATTACTTCATTGCCTCTCGCATGAGCTTACTCTCGTACCATAGTAAGTGTTAGTGTAATCCTCCACTATATCATAGTGCTACCCACCCTGGTTAATCTTCCAATTCCCCCTTCTGGAATCAAAAGTGAAGGTGTTTGTTAATACTTATCTACAAATTACACTTGGGTAATTTTTGTGAATTTCTTTTAGTGACAGTGTTAGTCAAGTGAACTGAAAAAGTGACCAGTGAGTGAGAAGTGATCTCGTCCATTACTCACTCACTCACTCTAGTGTTATGGTGAGTACTAAAGTACGTACGGATGAAACTAAAATTGTGAATACGTTCATAATACATTTTTATCCAGTACAATGACCACCACTCCAAAAGCCCGTCTACCCCCAGTGTCCCCTCCCACCTATAGTGCTCTCGCTACCGAAAGTGCTAGTGACTTCTTAGAAGCATTTTCCCTATGTGCTGGTGCAAATAACTGGAGTGAGGAAATTATGGCAACACAATTTCCTCTTACTCTACGTTCTGCAGCACTTGACTGGTTTCTTAACCACATAAGTGCTTTGAAACTAAAACACACACGCGAATCAACCAACTACAGGGACCCCACCTTTAAAGAATTAAAAGAAGCTTTCGTTCATGTGTTTAGCCGTCGCTCTTACCGCGACGAGGCTATCGAACGCATATTAAATCGAAAGAAACGTGAATCCAAAACAGTGGACGCTTTCGTCCAAGTTTTCAGTAAATTACTGAACTCATATGATCCCAAAATGGAAGAAACGGATAAAATTCGTTTCATTTCACGTGCAGTGCCAGTGAAACATCTAGCACAGTGTTGGCAAAATAATCCAACCACTCTCGAACAGTTCAGTGATAATTACCGCAATGCAGAATATGTAGACTCCATTATTCACAAAAGTGAATCCGAATCAGTGCTAGCTATCAAATCGGTTGAGATTGCCAAGGAAGTAGCTATTAACGCTATAGTAGAGGCTGCCACAGCAGCCTCTACTCAAGCGTTTCAGAGCGAACCCAATCAATCCAAAACACAACCATTTACCAATAAGGTAAATCGAAAGGTTAATACAACACAGGTAAGTACATCGTACCCCACAAACTACCCCGCACCAGAACCTAACAATCCCAATACAAACTCATGTTATTGCTGCGGTATGGTTGGGCATCAACGAGCATTGTGCACTCGTAAAGTGTTCTGCTCAACACATAATTCTTCAAGCCATGACACTTCAGTCTGTCGCGGAGTATTTCCTCAATCTAATCCTNTTTAAACACTTATGTGGGAGCACCTTACCCCAGTTTGGTGATGCGACCATCCCGGTACCTTGGTATACGAGGTGCTATGAATCGTCCAAACCGTCCATTCTTAACGAATCAGATGGGTTTGTCGAACAACTTTCAACTATGTGCTTCCCCGAACCAAGTTCAAAATTTCCGTCCATCAATTCGTCAAGGACAATATATCCGTCCACATACATTTCCACCAACAAATACGCAAACGTATTACAATTAACCAAACCAGCAATAAAACTTACTGAGTCATACACTACGTCCACCACATACGATCCAAATGTAAAAGTTTCATCCACCAGGCAGGCAACCTAATTCTTTAATATTGCAGGTTGGCATGGGATGCGGACTTATCCGCATACCAATTTTAATAAATGGGTTTTCAGTGTTAGCTTTCTGAGATACAGGTGCTACAAAATCACTATTACATAGTGACTTTACTTCTACAATGGATCCGCTTAAGTCCAATATTCAATTAGTAGGCATAACTAACGATTTTCTTCGAATATTAGGTGTCTCTAAATCAAAAATTCAAATTGGCGATTATATCACTATATTTCCACTTATTGTGGCTCACGATTTTAAACTACCAGCCCTATTAGGCAGTGTTTTTACAACACGCCGCGTCCGTTATTAATTACAAAGATAATTTATTACAAATTGGTAGTGAAACACTACCAATAAACTTAGTGGCATCTACACATCCTAGTAAATCTGCAATTTGCATAGCAACCCACCATTTGCCTTCAACCGTTCCCTATACGTTACCTTCCATAGCTGAGAGTGAAGTACACAAGTTAATATTTTACCCTCACTCAGTTATTCTTCACGATATTGTAGGAGGTCTAATCATTCTGAACTCTGATCAAGCTAGGAATGATTCCACCTCCAGTGCGAAACCGCCTTCACAGAAAAATGCACCATTATCAGAAATTTTACAATCACAAACACAGGTCCACTCTCCCATTTATTCAGAGATAAGCAATCATAATGATAATACCCTCCGGGATGGTTTACTAGATACCCTCCGGGATGGTTCATTAAATACCCTTAGGGATGGCTCAATAAATTAAAAAAATATCCTCCGGGATGGTTCATTAATTACTCTCCGGGATGTTTCAAAACGAAATACCCTCCGGGATGGCTTAATAAAAAATACCCTCCGGGAAGGTTCATTAATTACCCTCCGGGATGGTTCAAAAAGAAGTACCCTCCGGGATGGCTTAAATAAAAATACCCTCAGGGACGGTTTATTAATAAGTACCCTCCGGGATGGTTTAAATTGTAATAAAGTAGAAATATGGCTTTTATGCCAATAAGATAATTCCGCTGCCCCTTCATGTTCCATTACAGCTGTACCACACTATCAATTTATGGAATGTGAATCGGACTGTGGAATGATTCCGGAATCAAGTCATTTTTCATTCAATACCCTCCGGGATGGTTCAATACTTAGAAATACCCTCCGGAATGGAAATACCCTCCGGGATGGAAATATAATAAATACCCTCCGGGACGGAAATATAATAAATACCCTCCGGGATGGAATAAATACTTTCCCCGATGGAAATACCCTCCGGGATGAAAATATAATAAATACCCTCTGGGATGGAATAAATACCCTCCGGGATGGAAATACCCTCCGGATGGAAATACCCTCCGGGATGGAAATATAACAAATACCCTCCGGGATGGAAATATAACATTAAGCCCGATGACCACGGCAACACTACCACACATTACCCCCAGGGATGGTTATTTAAGCCCGATGGTCTCGGCAAATTCAAAAAATTTAAATAAATGGGAGAATGCACTGCCTAACGCAACTAAAGTAAATAAAGTATCCACAACTTCATTAACTTTATTGCAAAATACACATTCGAATATGTCATAAATATTACAAACAATAAATAAACTTCAACAACAACACCCCATTCAGCCTCACATACAATTTCCACACACTCTTCCAGGCTTAATTATTTCACCAAGTACACCATGTACTTGTGAATCTAATCCGTGCAAAAATTATCATATTTTATCTGCTATTCTTCAACAGCTACTTAATTTTGACGAAAATACAAGACTACACATACATGAAATATTTAAACTTTTGGATCACATAAAGGTAGTGGAACACAGACTAAAACTAGAGGAATTATTACTTGAATATCACGACGTATTTTTTCATAATGATAAGGACATTGGTTGTATACGTCATTATGAACATGAACTGTACCTCAAACCTGGCGCAAAACCAGTGCAACACCCACCCTATCGGAAAAGTCACCAAGTTAGGGAATTTGAAGCTAAAACCATGGCGAAACTAAAACGCCAAGGAATTATGATTGAAATTGAAAGTGAATGGGCTTCACCCACTCACACTGTTATCGGCGGACACCGTCAAGCTACTGGACAAGACTCATGTAGATTTTGTGTAGATTATCGTGCAGTAAATTTGAGATTACAGATAGACACTATGCCATTACCCCGTGTAGAATTTTGCAGAATTGGTTATTTGAACGGATAGCTTACTGCACATCCCTTGACTTGAAAAAAGGGTATTATCAGTTAGAGTTATCCGAAGCTAGTATCCCTATTACAAACGTAGTTACAGCAGACACCACAGGATGTTTTACACGGTTATGTTTTGGGTTAGCTACCGCACCGGCGGGTTTTCAAAGAGTAATGCAACTAGCTTTTCATGAATTATTATGGAAAAATGTTTTAGTTTACATAGACGATGTAACCATCGCAGGCAAAACATTCCCTGAGTACCATCATGGAATGAAACACACATTAGCCCAAGCAAAGAACTTTAATTTCAAATTTACACCAGGGAAATCTATTATTCTCCCAGACGAAATGCCATCGTTAGGTGCCGTTATTTCATCGCAAGGAATTAAACCTGACCCTAAGAAAATTGCTGCCATTATTGATCTCCCTATTCCTAAATCCGTAAAAGACATTCAAAAATGGGTTGGAGCAGTAAATTATTACAGAAAACATTTACCACATGTAACCGAACTCCTATATCCCTTGTTACAACTTACAAAGAAAAACGCTAAATATAAATGGGGAGAGGAAGAAGAAGTTAGCTTTCAAACAACAAAGCAACTTCTTACTTCAGCTCCTTTACTCCGAAACCCCACATCACCAAATGATGAACTATACTTACATGCTGACGGCTCTAAAACAGCTATAGTCGGAGTCCTCATGATTAAGAATTCTACTGGAGAATTTCCAGTAGGATATTTTAGTCGTATTCTATTTGATTCTGAAAGCAGATTTTCAGCTACAGAAATAGAATGGCTTGCAGTAAAACGATACATACAATTCTTTCACATATGGTTACAATTTACCACATTTTATCTCGTAGTAGATCACAAACCATTTCTCGGTAGGAAATTTACATGTAAAGGCGCGTATACAACTATGTTGGCGTCTCGTCTCCTTAACTGGAGTCTAGAAATACAGCAATAGTCTTTTATCATTAAACATTGTTCAGGTAAAGCCCATTTAGTACCCGACATGTTAAGTCGCCTTTCCAAAAGAGAAACGGATGATATAAATTACACAAACGCCATGAACGATTTCCAGCAAGACCCCCAAGGATTTCAGGAATACGAACAATTCATCAATGAATTAAGTTCTCTTGGGTCCACTTCTCCTAATATGCCAGACGGTGAACTAATCCCCATATTTTTTACCAACGATTTCCTACTAGTTGAAATGCAGCGAACGGATTCTGAATGCATAGCTATCATGACAAACATTCACGATCCTAAGCTTCACAAAAAATTTGTCATCCACAATAAAATATTGTATAATGTTAAATCAGGACATAGGCGCGTGTACTTACCCAGAGTTTTGCGCAGTGAAACATTACACAATGCTCACAACATTCCATCCTGTGGGCACTTAGGATTTACCAAAACCTTATTTAGAATACTTTCCCTTGCTACTTGGAAAACCATTAAGCATGATGTATACCAACATATTCTAACATGCGAAAGTTTCATTCATTATAGACGCAACTATGGTAAGATACCAGGTCACCAAAACCCTTTTCCTATAGGAAAATATCTCTTCCAATATATTACTGTGCATTTGATAGGTAAATTGCCCCCCAGTTCAAACAATTCTATATTCATTGCCGGAGAAATTTGTTCACTAATACGCTTTTGTGAAAGCCAAGCGTTGCAATCAGCTACAACAGAAGCTGTACCTAAATGGCTACAATCTGCTGTAATCAAACACCATGGTTCTCCTGAATTCATAGGTAGTGATAATGGTCCTTGCTTTATAAGTAAGCTTCATGAGCAGTTTACTAAGTTTTTGGTTGCGAAGTTAGAAGAATTTCTCCATACAACCATAAAGGTAATGGAGTAAGCGAACGAATCAACGCAGTGATTCGTTCTATTATTATTATTTCTCTATTATTTCTCATTATGTTAAAACTGAGCCTCAAACGTGGCATTCACTAATTCCACTAGTTCAAATGGCTATTAATTCAACCCAACACACCAGTACAGGTTTTAGTCCTTTTTATTTATTATACGGTCGAGAAATGTCTCGTCCAGAAATATGGAATAGTTCTGACTTCCGCCCGGTTGGAAAGAAAAAGGTAAACGTATGGATGAATTATGGGAATTGACGCGTTCAGCCTTACACAAAGCGCAACAAAAGTCTAAAACCAAAATTGATTCTACTCGAAAAAATCAAAGTTATAACGTAGGGGATATAATCACTTTACAATTTAAAGTGCCGCCCATAGAGGGTCAAGCTTCCAAATGGACCCCTAAATATAAAAACAAGTATAAGATAGAAGAAAAACTATCTGAACTAAATTACAAAGTTCGGGATTTAGTAACCCAACAAACCCAAATAGCGCATTTACATCGGATGCGTTTAGTGCCCACTATTAAGAGTGAGGAAGACGAACCAGAAATGTCGTACCAATCTCGCGACGACTTATTGAATGAACTAGCTAATGCGGAAACCCTCATTCAACATCTCTCGACAATCGATTTTGAACCGAAACATGTCGTAGAGAATTCTCAATATATAACATTAAACTTACAACCCTACCAAATATTACTCCACCTAATTACCCAACCATTCACCATGGAGTTATTCACGTCCTTGACGAATAAATTACCTACTAATAGAATAATATTTGTGGATTGTTGGCCCGTCGACGAAATAGTTACTAAAACTATCGGTCCACGACCAAGTACGTCATTTACTTATATAAAAATAATAAACCCTAAGCACATAAATATATATTATATAGATTCTAAAATTATCATAGATAATATTCACACGTTAGTGAACACCGCCCCTACTTTTGAATTTATTATATGTGGAGACATATGGTCGTCTTTTGTTTTTCTTTTTCTTATTCATCAAAGTTTCAAAAATCGTCTTTATATTTCAGTATTCAATTTGTTTACATTAGTGTTACCACACGTAAGTGATAAAAATGCAGTACTTGAGAACGTATTAGCGCACATTCATAAAGCTATTACACACTTTAAACAACTAGATATTAGTCCATTAGATAACGACACAGACTCTGACGATGAGGATGAACCCCATCAAGATCCTACCTTAAACATTCCTAAGAAACCGTTTTCAATACCTTTATCATTCCAATTACCAGATACCCCCATTCGTTGAGCTTCCCGTTCACCCGTAGTAAACCAATCCGCACGACGGGAAATTCCAGGTTATTCAGGCACTTATCCCGCTAACTATAGACTTCGGTACGGAAAAGGATCACCTCTTCCCTCACCAGCAGTCCCAAACGAATCAGGAAAGTCCGTTAACAGACCTATCTTTCCTCCTAAAGCCACATCCACCAGTTCAAACCCAGCACTTGCACCTAATATTGAAGTGAATAATCCATATATTTCTTTACAAAATTCGCAGTCACAGCCAGTACCTAGTCCTCCGACTAGCGCACTACCAGCATCAGCAGTAACCAGCACCCCTGGCTCAACTCGACCTCATAGGACACACACGTTACCAAACCATTTACAAGATTATTATTTATATTAACAATTATAGGATAACTAAAATGATTTTCGTTAGACAATATACACTCATCTTCATGAGTGTAGTGATTTTCTTTTCAACCGCTTCAAGAAATACAACGGATGTCCTATTGGATCGTAATCACGATCCAATTATTCAAAAATATTTCAACAATTTAGAACCGTAAACTCCGATTTTCCACTTTTGTCAAGGGTATGAGTCTGGAAATCATTACCGAATCCCAATATTTGCGAATTTTAAGTGCGATATGTTACCCGAAATCCAAGCAACTACCATGGTAAGCATCACGTTGTGGGCTCCTGACATCGCCCTCCAACAAATTGAATCTTACCATTGTTATTCAATCAAAAAATTTAAAAAAATGAGTTTTTCTTTTTTGGATCTTACTCCACGGAAGAGTATCAGGGTGCAAATCCTGTTACTTTAGACGAGTGTCACGACATGATTCATCGAAATACAGCACCCAACGGAATCCAATTGAAACAAATTCAACCAGGTCTTTTGGAAACAAATGTTTGTCTCACTCTCGACACCTATTCTTGGCTATACACTGAAATTGATACTGTTGTCAATTTTTATTATACAGTTGTACAATTCACTGTATCCAATGAAAACGGAAATATAATCGCTCCAGTACGATTATCCGAACAGTGTAGTGCTACGAAGGGATATTGTAGGGCAAATGAATACAGTTATTTGATTTGGAAACCTGAAACCATCAAGCAATGTAGATTAAAAAAGTATTCCAAAACGCAGTGTATGTTCCCTAATAACGAGCGTTTGACGTGTCCAGTAGACAGTATCGCCATTCATTTAACACGGCCTAAGTTATATTGCGGAAAATTATGGGTAGGCATGTCCAAACAACACATTATTTTCTCAAGATGTATTTGGGGAAATTGATAATCAAATTTCCACAACCTTAGAATTTGAGCAAGCCGTAATTTCATTCAGTTCACCACGTAAACGTGAAATACCAGATACGTATCCTCAGGAAACAAAAAGGTAGTAGTATTACCACCTTTAGTGACGGTTAAACCCATGAATGTAGATTTAATAAATACACCAGTATTCACTCGCAAGCCAGAGTCAAAACAAAAGTATCTTGAAACAACGGAAGTTGAAATTTATACTACCCAAACATCTTTTGAACCGAGTATTTCGAGCTCAGTCGAGTTAGACTCTCTGAATTTCACAGTTCCCATGTTGCCCTTACCACCCAATATTACAAAACGTAATTTCGTTATCCCAGCTATTCCGCAAGAAATAGTGTTAACTACTACCACCTTACCTCTTGTTCCGTTTCATTTGCTAACCAAATTCAAAATCAATCATGCCGTCGACAAAGTATCCAACGAAAATAACGCGTTTTACGTTTCTCCGGATAGCATAACAATATCTCCGGACGATCCACCCGAACCTAATCGACCAATTCCATTGGCTGGCCCAGGTACCAAAAATTCACGTCCCAAGAATCGACTACCAATCCTTTCACAAGCTGAGTATTCTGAGATGAAAAAACGTGATAAAGCCAGACAGGATTTGTTAAATTTACCCATGGTGCAATCAACTACAATAGAGTACCCCACTGAATTTGACTATTACAGCCATTTTAAAAAGCAAACACTAAAACCAATTCCAAATAATGACGAGAAAGTACTAAAAATTACATCAGCAGCAGGTTTAGACGAAGGTCTAACTGACTACAACCCAGACGAAACTAAATTCGACTCGCAATAATAATCCAAGGCAACGAATTTCTTCAGATCTGCTTCGCTACCATAATGATTTACAGCCTGCAATATCCAAACAGTTTAAGCCGCGAGTTCTCTCAGATGCGCAGTCTAACGCACAACTAACATTTGTATACGAAATGATTAATAAAACACAAACGGCTAACATGCAGTCACTAGCTCGACAAGTTTGCAATACACAACGACAAACATTAATGCTAGCTCAGTTTTTAGCTGAAGTCGGCAGTCCAACACATGTGGTTCGTACACTTCTAGGTCCAACTCCGTACGCTGTATACTCCAATGGACATATTTTATCCATCTTCAAGTGTCATGAAGTGAACCAATATCATTTTGCGGACAATAGTAATCTTACAAATATTGAAACGTGCTATCGCGAACCTGAAATACGATTCCAACTCGGTTCCCAAATATTAAGTGGTTATTTACGACCTTTGTCTTGAGAAATTGTCATGGAACCAACCCGTACATTGTGCCCATGTCCACCATTTTACTTTGATCTTGAAGATACTGATTTAGTTCTTTTAATCGGTGATGAACCTATGCTTTTAAATGTCCTCATCTTACCATTGGCCTATGCAAACCAAAATAATATATCCATGCCAGATATTGCATTTAGCAGTATCGGTGTTTATAATCTCCAAGAAGTTTCCGGTCTCCAAACTCTCTACTCTTTAATAACACAAATGCAGGCTCCATCAGCTCTTGATAACATTATTACTACCTGTATGAAAAGTAGATCTCTTTCTTTCGAACAACTAGGAGTTGCCCAACATTTGAGACAGCTTACCTTTGACCCGATTCAACATCTACTAATACAAATAGCGTTAGGATTGTTCAGTATTGGTTCGTTACTTATTCTAGCGAAAGTGTTCTGGTGCTACCGAACCCGATTGTGGAGACTACTCCCGGTCAAATGTTCAAAATCCCCTCCACAAGTGATACATATTCATGAAATAGAAATGTTACATTTCACAGTGATTATATTTCCTACCGATGCTACGGCCCCTCACGGATCGGAGAATTCCGATTCAAATAACGAGTTGCCTGTACGTATTTCTTGCGAACCAACAACTGTTCATGCGCCCAATAAGTCAGTATATTCATCATTAACTACTTCATTCGAAACAGAACCTCTCATATACCCACCTACGTACTCTTCCGCTTGCTCTTGTCCAAAATGGCAAAATATACAAGTTAAAGTTCCGACAACGACACCCGGTCCACGTACTCTAATGTTAGCCGAACTATTGCACGAACGTCATTAAAAAATTCTACAATTCATTTCAAAGTGCTTGTTAAGTTCTACCTAGTTCTTCGCTTATACAGCTTTCCTTACAAGTTACTTTAGTGCTAACCAATTAACTAATTAAAACTCATTCTCTGTTACAGATCCAAAGTGCTACACACCATGGCCGCTCACCATTCATCACATGTAAGTCAGTACACAAACCTATATGAACCAACAATACCGACTTTGTTCTTCGGATTCGGAGGTGATATTCTCCAAAATTTAACTGAAAAATTCTTAGTTCTTCAAACATCTGTGTTTGAAACTGTGCAGAACATTTTCCCAACAGTGCGCTGGTGCGATGTAGAATATCGAACCAATTGGACAGTTCAATATTCATATTATAATCAAATGGAAAAACAATATACACAACTAATTCAATCATTTTATTGTAATTGGCGCCCCGAATTTGATTCTATCAAACATTACTTACGCAATATACCAGTACTACAGTTCCCAACAGACATTTCAGATTTTCTAGTGCGCCACTATGTTATTAACAGAGTGGGAGTGTATTATCCACAATGGAAAACTATGTCAAAAAATCAAATTAAGGCTGTGTGCGAACAATTTCACTGTGTCATAGTGCGTTTACCAGATGATACACAAAATATGTTTATTGACTTGACGCGTAAATCATTTGATTTTGGTTTTTATGACGCACCTGGTTTCCCTCCATTACCAAACTTGGGATACGTCGTTGAAGTCGTCTAACTAATCCTCACTTTATTCCATTACCTAACGTTAAACCATCAAAAATGCGCACTAATGGTACTTTAGTTATCCAAGGTAAAACTGAACATCTATGTTCTAGAGCGCCACCACAAGTGTTAATTCTTCAAATTCAAGACGAAAATACTGTATCGTCTCCTCCACAGTGGAAGGTGGCTAAGTTTCCTGATTGACGACAGGTAACACCAACTTCTCGACTCAGGAAAATCACACCTTATGTATCTGACGACCTTCGCGTAAGTGACTGTATTAAAGCGTTAACCCAAAGTAATCTGAAGTTACCTAAAACTGGCCTGAAAAGAACAGGCCCGTTTTGTCTACCAAAATTCTCTGTACCAACAGACTTAATTGCTGACTTTATCGCGAAACGACAGCGCTTTGACTTAGTTCGCCACTGGGTGGAAACAGGATTTAATCCACCCACTCTTTATTCCGACTCAACCTCATTTACCTTACCGATCGCGAATACCCCAGTGCTAAATGTTAACGCTTCCGCGCACGATACATTGCGCCACATTGATGAATGCATTGGAGCCGCGATAACAAACCAAATAATATCCGAGCCTGAGGTAATAATAATTGACTCTGAAAGTGTAGCATCAGCACCACAGGCCAGCCAACCAGTTACTATATTTGTTCCTACAGTTATTACTATAGTTAACAATCCTGTTGATCTACCACAAGTTCCTCCATCGGAAACTAATTCTGATGACATAACATTAGTTTCCGAAACTGATAGTGTTCCGTTACTAGTGGATTTAGTTTCTGATGATGAATCACCACCTACCGGTGCACCAACCGTAAGTACTTTGATACAAAATAATAATATCAGTTTATCCACATGTCGCGAGCTTCGAGTTTCACTATTGAGACTCAGTGAAAGTGAACCAGCAGTACAACTTTCTCAATCATTTTTTCCTTCTATTGAAGCTGATATAACCAGTAATGAATTATCAGCAGTGGCTAGTGTTCCCGCAATAATTATTACCAATCCAATTCTCCATGTACAATCTGTTTTACCTCCTTTTATGCCAATTCCTTTAACTCCTAATCCTCCAATATACTCTGTTACGACCAAACCTTTAACTCCTTACCTGACTATTGGTACACCTCATGTAGTCAGAGATCAAGAACAAATTGACTCTTTTAGTGATAATCAACATCTTGTTAATTTACAGGAGTTAGACCCAATCTCTGAAGACGAAGCCTGGGAAACTCAGTCAATTCACACCAATCTTCCGATTCCTCTCCCAAATTTCACGGAAGTTTCAACAGTAATCTCAGGTTTGTCACCAAATCCAAGTGAGTTTGTTATTCCATCGAGTCCTCGAGTTACGCCGCCTATACTTACAGATGATACGGCGTCACAAATTAATACCATTCTATTTGAAATATTTCCAATTAATCAAATTAACCTTAATCTGTACGCGCGCCATCATATTATCGACTTGATTACCTGTCGACTTCGTCGCGAATCTCCAACTCCATTGGAAATATCTGACCACGAACTTTACTTGCTGCAACAGCGAGCAAAACGTGACACTGACTTTTAGTGCGCTTTAATCTGTTTAGAGGACAACACTAGCAAAGCCTTATTTTCATTATCTTATGGTGAAGCGGAAATTCCAAGTTATTTTCCGCAGTGTAATCTACCTGTGTATAATCAAAATGATATTAACCACTTTGTTTCAAGTGATTTAGTGTTAGCGCAAGAATATCTCAGTCATATTGAAGAACATAATCCAGTTGAAAGTTCGCAATCTCTAATCCTAACCTCTTCCACTACAGCAATTACCTCTTCTCTAGTGCCGTACACCCCAGGTCCTTCTTCAAGTCCCAGCAATTCATCCACCAGTTCGACCAGTGGTACCACTTCTCGTACCACTAGTGCTCGTTCATCACTTCAACCTCAAGACAACCCCAGTGTTTACTTAGAATCTAATAGAACAATATTAATACCAAACTTACGTATAACATTATCACCTAATTCTGTAATTTCTAGCATTAATAATTTAGATAACTTTTCTGTTAATAGTTTAACCTCTACTCCTAATAGTACTCCTGATTTCCACACACCTCTTTCCTCTCCAAAACTTGATTTATTTGCCGATACTGAAGATTTTTAAGTATATAAAGTGCACAATATTACAACATGCTTTTGATCTGTTATTATTTATTATTGGTTATACAATTACCGGGTTTTACTAAAGCTATGTCAGCAGAACAGCAGGATTTATATTCTGCATTGATACCAGCACATGAAAAAGCACTTCCGTCAATCGATCCTGCAGTCATTCTATCCCACCAAAAACGATATCAATCTAATAATTGGATCTCTAAACTTTCGCCTCCTCCGTATTATTCTCCAACCCGACACTTACCCAAACCAATCAAATTATCCCCTCAAATCCCATTCACACTCCGAAATGTGATGGAATATTCAAAAAACTTAAATCCTTTACTACATAATATGCAAACATCAACCCAACAAAAGCCAATAGCTAATCCCTTTTGGACTTTAGGTGTCCTTCACCGTCAATATATTGGTTGTGTACAACCATACTCCCCCTTCTTTCTAGTCCCAGTTGAAATTCGTTCAAAATTTCTCACCAATTCCCCCTATACCGGTTACCACTGTTTCACAAATGTAAAACGTTTTCGTAAAACAGCCCTTCATGTTTCCACACAACCAATATTAACTATATTGGATGTACCGGCCATAGTTCAATTAACTTATGAGGAATGTTATACTATGTTAACAAAAGGTATTACTCCAGGTAATACCACTATCCGATTTTCTGAAGCTAAATCAGCAATTTGGCATCAGTCTTGGTTACACCGTATTAGCACCAAATCAAATATTTGGTCAGATTGGAATCCCGATCCACCCGAGTCCAGCATAACGTCGTTAAATATTACGCATTATTATTTTCAACTTCTCCATTTAGTAGTTGATTTAGGCAATAACCAAATTGTCAATGAAAACTTATTCAACTACGATGTTCAGTGTTTCTTAGGAAATCGCGATGGATATTTTTGTCAAACTCAATTTGGTATTCTTTTGCAAAGTTTACCCCCGACAAGCGTACTATATTCTAACCAATGTACGTATAACACACAGNAATTTGGTATTCTTTTGCAAAGTTTACCCCCGACAAGCGTACTATATTCTAACCAATGTACGTATAACACACAGAAAGCTGATCGTTGTTTCCTATCGAATGAATATTTATCCTGTCCATCTTTGTTTTTAACGATTTACCCGTACGACCATAACTATAC